>OZ012710.1:38933830-39068830 GCA_963942595.1 Cylloceria caligata
GGGTGGTGATATTTTGCCTCCTGGTGAACGTTTCGGTATCGACAATGAGCAGAGACGATATTTTCCATGCTTTAGGATGCAAGGTCGAGAGACAGATTTTTATTTTCGTCAGCCACCGGACGGTATCGATCATCTGACATGGTTCGAGGGCGGTGTACGAGATGTTCTCACACGCCTTATAGAATCGTGCGAAGGATATGATTATGTGGGTATGACTCTGAGCGTACCGTCTTTCGCGCAGGGACCTGTACGGTTATCATTTCGACCAGCTCGTGACATCGTTCCTGACGATATATGGCGACTAATTAATAGTGTATGACGACATGTATAGTACGAGGTGTCGAAGGAGCCGGTGTGGGTACTAGACTTACACACGAGTCTATAGCAAAAAAGTCAATTTTACGCATAAGTAATCGCGATAATTTGTGTCTACAATGATCTCTTGTCACAGACGTGCACATGCCGAACGCGGTCAAATACGTATGGGCGAGCTACACAGATGATGATGTCAAATTCGGAACGGGCTTCGAGGTGCGCAATATACAGCAGCGATAGAGCTCACGCGTAATTCAGGGGTAACGACACCGTCTAGCGGGTGCGGTGCGCGCGAAATTCAGCTCTTTCAGGAGTACTTGGTTCACGAGGGTATAGCGATTCTTGTTTATGAATTTTTCACCTTCGGAGAACGCGTTCCGGCTCTGTACGATGGGCGAAAAAACGTACTCACCGCAACAGATAAAATTAATCATACACTCTTTATTCTCTATTACGAGCGTTCTCATCACTATCAACCGATATTAAATCTCGCCGGTGCGCTAGGTAGTCGAGGGTTCTGCGCACAATGTAATTCCAAGCATATTCGAGTACTCGAGCATCGATGTAGCTATCAATGTGCTCGATGTAAATCCACTTATTGCAACGGCAATAGAGACTCTCAGCCTGAGTATTGCGCAGCCTGTAATCGTTCGTTCTTTGGTGCTTTTTGCCTTGCTCATCACAAGGGTGAAGGCTCCGCGGGTATCACGTCTCGTAAATATAGACGGTACAGCGTCTGTAACGCATTGAAAATCTGTAGAGGCTGCTCGCGTATGATTAAAACCACAGATAAAAAGATGCATGTATGTGGTATTTGGTTTTGTATTACATGCAAACAAACGCGACCGACTACGCATGCGTGTTTCATAGCGCCTCTTAAGAAACCAGAGGCGCAAAAGTAGAAGAAAAAAGACAAGTCTTCCACGAGATTTTTATTTTATGATTTTGAGACGCAACAACACGAGCAATTGCATGATGATAAATCGACACGAATTCACGAGCCCAATTTATGTGTTGTACAATGCGTATCTATGGCATGTCTGGATATCACAGATGTAAAGACCGATTGTGCTAACTGTGGTAAACGTGAATTCGTGTTTATCGATGATCGTGTTGGGGAGCTCGTGAAATTGGCATTATCGCAAAAATTTAAAAAGACCATCTGCATTGCCCATAATGCTAGAGGTTTCGACGCACAATTTATTCTACGGTATTTAATCGAAGTGCAAAAAACACAGCTCCCCTCTTTGATTATGAATAGTACGAAGATTGTCTCGATGAAAATCGGCGATGTCGTTTTTCTCGATAGTCTAAACTATTTACCCATGGCTCTCAGCGCTTAACCTAAGGCCTTTGATTTCGCTGATGAGGTGGCAAAAGGTACATTTCCCCATTTATTCAACACAACGGAATATCAGAATTACTCAGGTCCTCTGCCGGCTTTGCATTTTTATTCACCCGATACCATGTTCTCAGCGGATCGCAAGCGCTTTTTAAAATGGTATGAGGAAGAATCGAGTCGCGTAGATTATAAATTTGATTTTGCGACGCAATTTGTGCAATATTGTCGTACAGATGTTACAGTTTTGAGACGAGCGTGTTTAGCTTTTCGAGAGTTACTTATACGTTGCGGAAGCGTGTGCCCCTTTACAGAAGCATGCACGATAGCATCAGCATGTATGAGAGTATTTCGAAAGAATTTTCTACAGAAAGATCGCATTGCGGTATTACCACCAGGAAGGTATCGCTGGGGCGATAAGCAATCGCGCAAGGCCGTCGTATGGCTCGTATGGCTCGAGCGTGAGCGCAGCTGCGTTATCGCTCATGTTGGACGCACGAGAGAGTATCGCCCTCCGACTGGCCTACCGGATGTCGACGATTACTACGTGGATGCGGGGGTCCATCACGTTCTTCAATTTCACGGCTGCTGTTGGCATGGTTGTCCGCGATGTTATCGCGTGGATAGAGATGCTCGAACTAAATTCGGCGATACAATGGATGAGCGACACGAGCGTACCGTTCTTATTTCCGGGCGAATCAGATCAAAAGGGTACACTCTAACCGAAACATGGGAATGCGATTTTGACAGATTACTCGAGAATAACGAGGAAATGTTGATATACGTGAAAAATCACGCCATGGTCAAGCAGGCGCCTCTTGAACCACGCGATGCATTCTTTGGAGGTCGAACGGAAAATTTTGTAAGCTTGTACAACGTCGCGAATGAGGAGCAGATACGCTATGTGGATGTTTGCTGGCTGTATCCATGGGTCTGTAAGAATGGAAAATATCCCGTTGGACACCCGAAATTGTACGTAGGTGACGAGTGTCGAGAACTCGTAGGACTTGAAAACGATCTAAGTGTCGTCGAGGGTCTCGTGAAGTGTACCGTGGTGGCACCGCGCGATTTGTATATCCCCGTACTGCCTGTTCACAGGCATGGGAAACTACTGTTCCCCCTGTGTAGAACGTGCTGTACAGATATGGACACATCCGAGGTTTGTACACACAATGACACGACGGAGCGAGCGTTTGACGGCATATGGGTCGTGGACGAACCGAGAAAAGCCGTGTCGCTCGGATATAAGATGACGTGTATCTATGAAATTTGGCAATACGTTGTTACGCAGTATGACTCGATAACGCGACGAGGCGGTCATTTTATCGAGTACATCGATACATTCCTAAAAATAAAACAGGAGGCGATTGGACCGCCAACAGAGTGTAACAATGACGAGGAAGCAATAGAGCGTTTTATAGCATTATACAAGGAGTCTGAGAGTGTATGTCTCGAGCGAAGTGCTTTGCAGCCAAATCCGGGTTTACGTTCACTCGCAAAATTGGCTGTTAATTCATTCTGGGGGAAGTTTGGTCAACGAGAGAATCTCACGAAAACCGTTATCTTTTCACGCGCGCGGAGCTAATGAATTTACTAACGAGTCCGGAGATTGAGGTGACGGGGATACTACCGGTTAAACACAAGATTATGTATGTAAACTATGTGAGCAACCGCGATGCTATCCAACCATCCCCGACATCAAATGCCGTGATTGCAACATACACGACGACACAGGCACGCCTAAAATTATACAGTTATCTTGAGGGGCTCGGGCGACGAATATTGTACTGCGATACGGACTCCTGTATTTACGTGAGTCGCCCCGGTGGTAACTAGTATGAACCGCCAACCGGTCAATTTCTAGGAGATCTTACGGATGAATTAAGCAAATACGGGCCTGGTAGTTATATAACTTCGTTCGTTTCGGGAGGACGAAATTTTACGCATACCTTGTTCGTAAACCCGACGGTACGATTATTGAAAAATGTAAAGTAAAGGGTATCACGCTAAACTTTGCGAATAGCCGTCACGTAAATTATAACGCATTACGATCTTTCGTGACAGGAGCAAGGAGCGTACCTACTATTTTAAAATTCGACGCTATTCGACGTACGGAATTTCATCATGTAGTAACGCGTAAAGAAACGAAATCATGCGAACCTGTTAACACGAAGCGAAAGTGGCACGGGATGTACTCTACTGTACCGTACGGCTATTGTGAAATACGCTAATTAGTATAACGCGAAAAAGTATATAGTTTGACGGTTGAATTCGCGATATTTAAAAATAATCTTTTTGTCTAATTTCATGTATCATATTTACTGTGTACGATACATTAGAAAAAAAAATTGATTTATTATGTATAAAACCGTTGTCAGCTCGTTCTTTTTGTGCTGCTATTCGTAGCAGTAGCTACTATCTCTCTACCGTTCCCTTTTGTTTTGACTTTCTCATTGTTGATTCCTTTTGTCCCGTCTTTCTTATCGAGTGTTTCCTTTTGTTCTGACTTTCTCGTGCTACATCCGTGTATATAATATTGCTGTTTAGAATTTGATGATTCGTAAAATTTGCACATAGGGATGTATGCATAGTGAAATAAAAATATTGCTTCATTTGTGAGAAATATAAAAACTATCGTTATTTAATTTACATACGGTGTAAACACCAACTTATACCGCGAGCCCGCGCCTTATCAGCTCGTTAAGGCCGCGAAAATAGCTGATGCCGCCGCCGCCGCCGTCGCGGTATAAGCTTATTTAAGCGTCAGCTGATTGATTTCGATAGACACTCATCGATATGGATACACGTTGGAAACATCCATGGGCAGCTGTGATAAGCGGTCCTACGGGTTGTGGTAAAACATATTTTGTAAACCAATTCTTTAAATACATGTGCGAAGTGACGGATGTCCCGTTCGAGCGTATACTTTTTTATTACTCAGAGTGGCAGTCCGGGTATTCAGAGTACGGTGATAAAATCGAATTTCGCGAGGGTTTACCGCAAGCAGTAGACTACTCGAATGATACAAGACCTAAACTTGTGGTCATTGACGATCTATTGCGCGAGGCATCCAACAATACTGTGGTCGATCTTTTCACCAAGGGTAGCCATCATAAAAGTGTTAGTGTCATTTTCATGACGCAAAATCTCTTCCATCAGGGTCACGGGCAGCGCGATATCTCCTTAAACGCTAATTATATCGTTGTCTTCAAAAATCCGCGAGATCGCGCGCAAATTCAGCACCTAGCCCGTCAGGTATCTCCCGAGCATCCGCGATTTTTGCAGGAGGTATACTAGTATTTCGATGTAACAGCCGCACCGCACGGCTATCTATTATTCGACTTGAAACAATCGACGCCTGATAATTGTCGATTTCGCGCCTGTATATTTCCCGATGACCAATACCATTACGCTTACGTGCCTCAAAAAGCAATAAAAGTTCGCGATGCGACGCGCGATGTACCAGTAATGCGCTTGTAATGGCGTTGCGTGGACCTCTCGATAAAAAGCAAATAATTATATTGCAAGCGCTGTGTTACCTGAAGCAAGAGCAACGACGTGCAATTTTGCGCAAAGCAGATGTAGCGCTCGTACGCTGTATATGCGAGTGCGCTCTAAACGTTTTACAGGGAAACGTGAGTTTAAACAACGTGCAAAAGAATCATCTTCTAAGGCACGCGACAATTCTTCGACGACTAGCCGCCAAAAGGGGAAATTGGAGCGGTAAGAGGAAGATCATCGTCGAGCACTGTACCGGATTTCTCAAGTTGCTTCTTGTGCCTGTCTTGACCTACACGACATATGGAATATACCAGAAAGATGGTACTTAATCCTCATGATAACATACATCGTCTCGCTGGACTCGCCACTACTACTGCTGCTACTACTACTACTACTACTACTAGTGCAGACGCGTTGCCTTCCGTACAGACTACCGGTACGCCACTATCGCGCCTCGACTCTGAGCTGAGTGAATTTCTAAACTCTGACTCGTACAAGAGCGAGAGAGAGAGAAATGGATAGCGTACCAGCAGGTTTTACAGCGTTATCTTCACATGGCCGAGTACGATAATGTAGTACCGAATATTTCATCAAAACAAAAAATAGCAATACTCGATAGCCACGAGAATAAATCCGACGACGTTTTAATGAACAAAGTTAAATCTCGACTCAATGACACACTTATTATCGATAGTGTACTAAAAATTTTTAATCTAAAGCAATATCGTTGCTTCGCAATTTGCATCGCAGCGCCGCTGGTAAAACAATGACATGGGATCGTAACGGTGTTGTTTCCATAGACGGCAGAAGAATTTCAAATTCCAATATCGTTGATCTTGTTAACGATGCTATGCGAGCTAGAAAACGCGAGAAACCCATCGGACGATCTCACTTTGCCAAACTCCTGCGAGCGATACAGATGCCACGCGAATTTATCGGCAATCCCGAGTTATTACACGAGCCTACACCTACATCATCCTCGACACCATAGCGGCGTCTTATTTTACCACGCGATAACGTTAGTAGCAGCAGCAACAGCAGCATCAGTAACAACAACAACAACGAGGCGGAGACCGCACACTCAAACAGAGATTTAATGCTCACGGCTGAAAACGACATTATCGAGGGGCAGGAGGGGGATGAAGAAGAGGACGAACAATTGCAAAACATCGCACAAGCAGAATATCGACCCCCCACACAGTAAGAAAAGAAAAAAAAAAGAATCCATTTAACTGGTCATCGCTAAAATTATAAAAATTCTTCAAAAAATCTATTATGACACCGCTCATCCTGCTTCCTATTCTCGAGTAAAAAATTTGGCCCAGGTGGATCGAAGAGTAGCGCGAAAAAATGTTTTACCATGGCTCGAGACACAGGATTCATATAACATGCATCGTCGCGTGCGACGACGATTTCCCCGTCGTACGTACAGCGTGAGTAATATAGACGATGTGTGGGAGGCTGATTTAGCTGATCTTCGCTCGATAGCCACGTATAACGATGGGTACGCGTATCTGCTTGTTGTTATCGATGTGTTGAGCAAATACGCGTGGGTCGAGGCTTTGCGTGACAAAACGAGCGCAAACGTGGCCCGCGGTCTCACACGCATACTCGCACGCAGTAACAATCGTCGCCCGCAGCAATTTCAAGCTGATCGAGGCAAAGAATTTATCGGCGCTCCGTTTCAGCAAATTCTTAAGAAAAAGAATATCGATTTTCGCGCTGCTCGTAACCCTGATATAAAAGCCTCGATTACCGAACGCTTTAATCGAACAATAAAAGAGCGAATGTGGTGCTACTCTACATACACACGAAATAAGCGTTACATCGATGTTTTACAAAAATTTTTATATGCTTATAATCACACTAGACACAGCGGAACGCGTATTCCTCCGAGCGAAGTAACCCTCGAAAATGCCTCTATAGCCCGAGACAATTTAGCACGGCGTCACGAGCGTAACGCGAAAAAAATTAAAAAGCCTAGATACAGCGTCGGTGACTTGGTACGTATCAGTACAGCTAAAGCAGCTTTCGTGAAAGGATATGAGCGTGGTTGGAGTAACGAATTATTCAAGATTCAACGAATATCAGTGAATCGAGAACCATTCGTGTATATTTTACACGATCTGAATAACGAGACTATCGACGGTATTTTCTACGAGGCAGAATTATCACGAGTACGAGTGCCTCCGTCATCTGAAAAGACGAAAGAGAAGAAGAGGACAAAGACAAAGAACGCTTGGAATCATCGTTCCTGATAAATATGAGCTCCAACGATAGCTCTTTCTTTGTCGTACTACCGAGCCACAGTAGTATGCAGTATTTTCCGAATAATACGACGACGAAATTTATTACAAAACTACCGCGTCAGATACGCTCGCACGGAGAATGGTCTGTTTCTCCTGTGGAAATTGCTTATCCGATGACTCTTTTACATGTTCCCACTGTAGAAAATCTCGTAACTGTTGAGGATGGTGAGTATGATTTATCGGGTTTAAATCTTTTAACACGGAGACGCGCTGATAGAGACCAAGTTGCACCTGGTGTATATCGCTCTATTGACGCTCTTTTGGAGAGTATAAATAAGTTACCTCACGTGGCCGGACATTTGCGCTTTAAATCGCTTCCGAGCGGGCAGGTCGAAGTGGCGCGCGTATGCGACGATCTACGCTGCCACGACTTTCGCGTATCGCCCACTATCGTAAGACTACTAGGATTCTCGGAAGAGGCCTGTAGGTCAGTAATGATAGAACCGCATTGCGAATACACAGGGTTGAGGCCTGCATCTCTCACCGGTGTTATACCAGGTAGCATGTTTCTATACACGGATATCTGCGAGGGCTATATTACAGGCGATGTACAAACACCCCTCTTACGAGTTGTTCCCATTGATACTGATGACTGTCAGTATGGTTCGATAAAAATTTAATCGTTTACAACGCCACGATATATACCTCTCGCAATAATTTACACACTATCGAGATCGATATAAGAGACGAATTCGGGAATCCTCTACCATTCAAGCAGGGAACGTTGACTATGACACTACATTTCAAAAGTTCCCACGATTGATTACACCACTATGGATGATATTGACAGTGTGCAGCACGGATGGGGCCGTCGCGGGTACGGCGGTATTAGCTATGTTTATATCGGAACACCTAATCAACGAGGACACGGTATCGGCAGCTTTCTCGGGGGCCTGTTTCGTCGAGTGTTACCACTTTTAAAGAAGGGCGCTAAAGCAGTTGGAAAGAGGCGTTGCGCGCTGGTGTAAACGTAGCCGGTGATATCCTCGATAGAAATATAGCTGTGAAAGATGCTATTCGCGAGAGAGCGAGAGAATCAGGCAGTAATCTCAAACGCAAAACCTCTGAAAAAATTGACACTCTCATGCGGGGGTCTGGTTATAAAAAGCGCAAAATTTTGCGAACTCCTCATTCATGGGACGAACGTAAACCACGACGTATCTCCCGTAAAAATAGAAGTGTAATAAAGAGAAAAGTAATAAAGAAGGAGAAAAATAATAAGAACAATAAAAAGAAAAAGACTCGTCAACGAGCAGTTGCAGATATTTTTGGATAGCTGAAACAAGATGGTTTTTCTACATGTGCACTCATGCGAGTGTCTTAAATCGGAACTTGAATTATTTTCACTCCCACCGACGCAAACTACTATCGAAGGCTTCAATTGGGTGTATTACAAACCAATATCTTCGCTAACAGATGATTCACCGATTGAATTTGTTATTCCTGAACAGGGTGATGAGTATATCGATCTCGCGCATACTATGCTTAGTCTGAGAGTGAAAATAACATCTCCTACTACTACGGAAATTGCCGCGGGTACATCGTCGAAAGTAAGTGCCGGTCCTGTAAACAATCTCTTGCATTCTATGTTTAATCAGGTGGATGTATACCTGAATCAAACATTAGTTTCACCTCCAAATAATGCCTACGCTTATCGAGCGTACATAGAAACACTTTTGAATTACGGTCCAGCAGCAAAAAATTCGCATCACACGAGCGTTCTCTGGTACGACGATACCCCTGGAAAAATGGATTATATAACATCGGAAAATACGGGTCTTGTGAAGAGAAAACAATTTTTGAATGTCGAAAAACTGTAGACTTGCTCGGTCATCTGCATTGCGATATATTCAATCAGGAGCGGTTCCTATTAAACGGCGTCGAGATGCGATTACGGTAAGTGCGGTCTAGAGATTCAGTTTGTCTTGTGGGGGATACAAAGAATGGTCAATGCGGCTTAAAGATTCTCGAGGCATCGCTTCTCGTTCGTAGAACAAAAATAGCTCCTGGTGTGCTGCTCTCGCATGCTAGAACTCTGGCAAAATCTACGGCTAACTATCCTCTTACGAGAGTCGAGGTAAAAGCCGTTTCAATACACTCTGGTGTTCATGGAGAGACTATCGATAATATCATGTTAGGTCAATTGCCGAAGCGTATAATCATCGGTTTTGTCGATAACAAGGCGTTTAACGGCGACTTCAGTACGAATCCATTCAATTTCCAAAATTACAAGATAAATTATCTCTCGTTGTATGTAGATAGTGCTCAAATACCTTCGAAACCGTTACAACCTGATTTCACGAAAAATCATCTATATGTGGATGCTTTTCAGACGTTGTTTTCGGGAGCTGGAATACATTTCTTGAACGACGGTAATTCGATCGATCACGATAATTATCGCGATGGACACTGTCTGTTTGCTTTTGATTTGACACCCGATCTTTCGGCGAACAGCAATACACATTGGAATTTAATAAAGCACGGTAGTGTGAGAATAGAGGTACGATTTGAGGATGCGTTTGCTTGAACGATAAATTGTGTAGTCTACGCGGAATATGATAATGTCCTTGAAATTGATGCCCACGGCAAGTAATGGTGGATTTTAGGGGATAAGCGAAGAATGTGCTGATTTCGGCATAAATTTATTTCGTAGAGTGATAAATCTAAGCGACAATGTTTTTGACCAAATTTTATGATGGAATATTTTTGGCAGTTTGCAACCCGGTTAGAGTCAGCGCCGCTTAGATCCCTGTGTTATCGATCTCAGAAAGACCTCTAACAATCGAATAATTAATTTTTTTTATCAGCTCTGGTTGCCTCATTAATTATCAATGAATGAGACCTGACGATTTTTTAACTTATAAAGAAATCGTGAAAAAATATTGCCACAGCCCGGGTTCGAACCGAGAACTCCAGAATTCTAGCCTGGTACGTTAAAATTATTTCGTGTTAAGAGACGTAGAAGCGTGTCTGTGAGTAACTAATCAGTCGAACTCGAGCATCTGTACATATTAGACGTGAAAATGGATATCGTCGTGGATATACGGGGAATGCGTGGTAAAGACTCGGAATTTATTCCGAAAGAAATTGCCGTGGTAGCAGTGGATAGACCGTACTCTGCTCATTGGATCTTCGCACCGCCGTGTCACTTTGCCGAATTACCACAGCATTCGAGAAGCCAGAATAATTTTCTCTCGAAATATTTTCGCGGTCTGGAATGGTACGAGGGCGATGTGAGCTGTAAACAAGCATACGCTAACTTGCGTGAAATTTCGCGAAAATCAAGACGCATCTATACACACGGTCACGAGAAGGCTATACTTCTTCGCGATATCATGAGTCGTGAAATTTCCAACCTGGAGGATGAGGAGGGCACCCCATCGTACACATTTATGCCGAAATCTTTGCGAAAATGCTTCAGACACGCTATGATAAACGATACAGCGTCTTTGCATTGTGCAGTGCGCCAGGCTTTCCAAATAAAAAATTGGCTTCGCGAGCACCCATTTAAAGGAGAATTATACATGGATGTTTGGTCAGCAGACGAAGAGGAAGAGAATAAGAAAGAGGAGAAATCTTCATCATGTAGTCGTGACACGATCGACGATGCTGTGAAATAAATTTTGCATATATATACGTCTTTCAAAGCGTATCGGTCATCATTTAATCATTGACTATGTGTTTAGCATGAACACTAGACAAATCTACGAGAGTTTGCAGTATCTACCACTTTCAACCGTTGGCGTATACCCAGCTGACAGAATTCCTCGTGTATGGTCGTTACCTGCCAGACTCGTAGTTAACACAGATAACCACGACGGACCTGGAGAGCATTGGATCGCCATGTACGTTAACCATCATGGAAAGGGAATGTACTTTGATAGCTACGGGCTACCACCGGTTATACCGCAACATCTCGCACGACTACGAAGAAACTGCAAGTTCTATCGGTACGGCCTCAAGCAGCTACAGAGTAATACGTCGGATATGTGTGGACAATTTTGCATCGTATTCCTACATCTTATGTCGTGTGGCTTCACCATGTCGCGATTTAATAATCTCTTTAGCGATAATGTAATGAAAAACGACAGATTAGTACGTGAATATTACAATGCTTTTGCCTCTCAACGATCAGACAGTGATAAAAATAAATTTAACGGCGGAGGAGTCTCCGAGCGAAGATTACCGTGTTTGCAGGGATGTTGCATACGACGGTAAATATGTGTAAAGTGATTGAAATAAAATATTGATAAATTAAAAACAAATACATCGGCTTAATGTGTCTCTTATTTTATAATTATATATAAATTATAATCGAGGTCTCTCGCGGTACGGTATCATATTCTGCGTCTTTTACTGCAGAGCATTCGCTTCACGAGAAGCACAGCGCAAAGCGGTACGCACGTGCAAAACCGCTAACATTGCATTCAAAGCGCTGCACACCTAGTTATGATTCAGAGGGGCGTTTGTTATCTTCAATCGCTGTAATCACCGCCAGCATCATCCAGAGCATTCAGTCTGTCTTTAGCAGTACACGACGAAAGTTTAAATCGAGAAAAAATGTATCCGCGGTACGACAACTTCGCTCTAGCCGTGGCTTTTGTGTGTCGGGTGGTTTGCGGTGCGGGGGATAACGCGATATTCCTGCGCACGGAATTAATGTGTGTTGCGTGGCTAAAATTAGAGGACGATTTGGAGAGATTATATATTGATGGATTTGCTGACAGGAGTGCGTTTAAATTTGAGGACTTATGTGCGGGAGCCTCATGTGTCGTTGTGCGGCATCAAAGGGCTATTCGCGGGGAGATCATCGACATGGATGATGACGGGTGCTGCGAGGTGCTGCTTGTCGATATCGATGAATCGATATACGTCGATTGGCAATTGAAATATTGAATTGAGATTGATTAAAATAGCTGCATTTCATCCTGAGCCACTGATTAGCGCACTACCTGTGTTGCTTATGATGTATACGGTATTCGGCCTCGAACATTTCATTGACGAGGACGGATATCATGACCTGAACGAAGAAACATACGGTAGCGATACGCTGATCGGGATACGGATGCCCACGCCTGTCGGTGCCCACGCTCCATGGGTGCGGGTAATTCGCATTACCCTGGCGCGTAGCTATGGTTTTTGATGTGATTAAGTGAGTGAGTGAGTGAGCGAGTGTGTAAGTGAGAGAGAGAGAGAGAGAGAGAATGCGTGTGTGTGCATATGTGTGTGTGTGCCATGGAGTAAATATTGTGCCCGTCACCCTGGAGAGTCGTCGCAGATGCCGCCAACACAAGGGTGAGTTAAAAATTTTATTCCAAATATGTGTACACCTTTGCTCCATCCTGCTCTTATCTCTATTCTTCCTTTTTCACCAAGGTACCCACACCACCTCACTTTACCATCTCCACGTGACCGACACTGGTCAAGCAGAGTGGGTAGCGCGGCGGTGGAATAGTGCGGTGGTGGGAGTAGCCGCGTGGTGGGGGAAGGAGTGGGATGGAGCAAAGGTACACATACTAGTACTACTCTCGGAGCTCGAGCCGACGACATCATGGAAACCCTCAATACCGCCGGAGACGGGATGCAGCACATCCACAACCTGACCTTCTACTCCTTGGATACTATAGCACCGATAGCATTGGTTGGCTACGTTCTGTTTAAATGTTACAGGTACCAAAGGAACAGAACACAAACGAGAACGAGCGAGGCAACAACCCCGGCAGCCGCCGAGGTAACCATCAACCTCGAGCCACTCGGACGACAACAGCCAGTGGAACGACTGCCAACCGAGCTGGCCAGGATATGCAATCGTCTCCCCAATGGAGAACGACACGCTCGGCCCGAACGACATTAACAAACGAAAAATGGAACATTTTATGTACTATTACATATATATTATATATCGAACCGTAAAATTGTATTAAAATTGTAAAGGTACGGGAAACCAACTGAAGAAAAAATTTTTTAGAAAATTTTTCCTCTTAAGGGTGGAGAGATGTTAAGGGGGGGGATCAACTGGCGCACGGCGATCGATATTCGCCGTGCGTCGACCTGTTGCTGCTGTGTCGCACGCTGCGTTCGTCTACACCGGAGACAGCCGAGGCAGGCCTCGCTGAGCCGAGGCTGTAGCTCGCATGCATGCCGCGTCGAGCGAGAGGTTGTGTCTCTTGCTTGACTTCAGCTTCGCTCACCGGCTATCTCGCTCGCTTGACTCCAGCGCTCAACGTCGATTTCATATCTCGCAGTCATATTGAAAAATCTGGACTTTTTCGTGACAACCATCGGACAGCGCACGCATCCTGGGACTCTCGCATTTGCAGCTTCTTTTCACTGGACTCGCTCAACCTCTGTGCTCACCAGGACTTATCATCTACGGTAAGCGTACACTGACATAATTTAGCGTAATTCACTGTCAGTGAGGAGTAAAGAATTAACGGTGCATCAACATAATTGTCTCACTTTGTGGCGTGCGCTGCAGCACGGGCTGCACCACGTTTTCCTCACTCTATCTTGCCTGCTCGGTTAATATAATTAAGCATATGCTTTATATTCACTGTAGTTTCCCCCAGTAAATCTACTGGGAAAATAATGTGAATATTTTCTACTCAGTTGTGCATCCTCATTTTTCTTACTTGTCATGCTCTGCAGCGCTGACTATGTCACGCTGTCTCATATCACATTCCAGCACTCAAGCAGTACAACTGCAAGTGCTCTCACTTATTTCCTGTATTCTCTCATATAACTTCATAGAGAGTTTACTGGGAATAAGGCAGATTTTTGACACACTCATAGTTCTCACTCCGTGGCATGCACCGCAGCACTGGCTGCGTCATGCTCACGCTCAAGCGCACATAGCGCGCAATTAATATAATTGTGCTCTGGTTTTTCAACACAAATTCAATTCGATTCATTTATTTTCACACTTGTCAATTCTCTGAGTTCTTGGTGTATTTATTTTTATATCATGTTTTTTATTCTTTATAAATTTAGAATAGGTAAAGGGTGGTTAAATTGTAAGGGCCGATGTTGAATGTGAACCACACCTAAACGTCAAGTTTTTTTCTGCATTTCATTTGACATTTCTCAGTTTCAGACTAACTCAATTTGAACCATGGAAAGATACACAATCGAGCAACGCGTTCAGGCTTATTATGAAAATGGGCGTTCAAATCAAAATGCATATCGTGCACTTCGTGATTTTTTCGGTCAATTTAATCGTCCAAATGTGCGTACAATCGGAAAAATCGTGCGAAAATTTGAGCAAACCGGGTCTGTAGGAGATATTAAAATACCAGTGCATGCTCGTACAGCTCGTACTGCAGAAAATATTGCTGCTGTTCGCGATAGTGTGGCTGAAGAGCCGTCCACCTCAACTTGTCGTCGTGCCCAACAATTGCACCTCTCACGCTCGTCGTTGATGAACATTATGCATAAAGACTTGCATTTACAAGCTTATAAGGTGCAATTGACTCAAGAACTAAAGCCTCTTGACCATTCCAAACGTCGTCAATGGTCAGAATGGTGACAAGAAATGGCAACAGTGGATGATCAATTTTCGAAGAAAATCATCTTCAGTGATGAGGCACATTTTCACCTCAGTGGATTCGTCAATAAGCAGAATTGCCGCATTTGGGCGAATCATAATCCAAGAATGATTGTCGAAAAACCAATGCACCCACAAAGAGTGACTGTTTGGTGCGGTTTATGGGTTGGCGGCATCATCAGGCCGTACTTTTTCCAAAATGAGGCCGGTCAGGCAGTTACTGTGAATGGTGTTCGCTATCGTGAGATGATAACGAACTTTTTATGGCCCGAATTGGAAGATATGGATGTGGGCGATATGTGGTTTCAACAGGACGGTGCCAATTGCCACACAGCTAACGAAACAATGGCTCTTTTGCGCGACAAATTCAATGGCCGTGTTATCTCACGTGGTGGCGATGTCAATTGGCCGCCAAGATCATGTGATTTGACACCGTTGGACTTCTTTCTTTGGGGTTATTTAAAAGAAAAGGTGTACGTCGATAAGCCAGCAACAATTCAAGAGCTAAAGGATGAGATAATTCGGCACATTAACGGCATAGAACCTCAATTATGCCTAAGCGTTATCGAAAATTTGGACCATCGGATGGAGGTGTGCCGAGGTCGCGGCGGCCATTTGGCCGATATTTTGTTCCATACATAATTGAACCATACCATATTATCATAATAAAAAGAATTGACAATAATTTCCTAAATAATTTGTGTTTTATTCAAAATCAACATCGGCCCTTAAAATTTGACCACCCTTTAGAATAAACCGCTTCCTCAATATAGCAACTATGTGTCTGGTTTATTTATCACCCTGTCTCGAGTGAGGTTTCATGTTTTCTCAATATATTCACAGATCTGTCAAACTACATCGGTCGGATGCTCAAACAGATGTTGTGTTGCGGAATATTCCACTTCACGTATTCTCAGGAATATTCCTTAGCTGACACAGCTAGATATGGAATTCTAACAGATAGCTGTCATACAAGACAGGATGCCAGGTAGACGCCGACGCAGCATGAGTCCCGACTCGCTAGGCGATCTACGACAGGCTAAAGCTAAAGCTGCCAACTAAGGGATTTTAGCAAACGCAGTTGCTAACTGCTTCACTAAAATTAGAATTAAATTAGACTCAACAGAGAACGGTTGGTTCCTCGTCAAATGCTCGAAACTACGAATTATTGTACATTCCTTTATTGACTTTTAGATGGACAACGGAAAGTTACCTTTACCTATAATAAATACTTCCATTTATATAAATTCACGTTTTCATCGATAACTCGAGATCCATCTCCATATCGGCAAACGATCCCAAAAAATAATAACTTTTTAATATTATACCGAATACCGAAAAATGAGCGAGTCTGCTAGTACTCGAGATATTGATGTGTAAACATCTTGTGGCGAGAAAATGCGGAACGAAAGTGTGTTGAGGATTTGTGCACAAGGCGGATTTTATTCAAAAAAATAATTTCAATTGAATTCAATTTTAATGCGTTTGCAAATTTTTTATTCATTTAAAATCGCTGTACTTGAGACGATCGGCTTATGATAACTAAAATACGATACATATACACTCGATTCTAAAGAATCGAGAAATCTTTGAAAAACGGCATCAATTACAGTCCCAGATTGTGTTGTAGCTACGTTTCTATTACTATTTAACTCTAGCTGAAACGTATTTTTTAAAAACGTTATCAAAGGGTCGGCTTCCGGAGTATTAAAATTAACATTAAAATCACCACTCAGAATCATGGGCATTAGGTAATAGTCCTTGTTCAAAAGTGCTGCACCACCCACACTGAACGGCAGTAGTACAAAATGAATAAAATCAATTATATTCTGAACTGATTGATTTGGTGAGATGTAGACAACGACTGAAAGAATCGTTTGTCCACTTGTGAGACGGCATTCAGCTGCACAGATATCGTCAGTATCTCGTACTGCTACTCCTATTCCTGTTATTTGGCGATAGTTAATGTCCATGTTTGGTGTGACAACGTGCGAACTGTTCTGATTTTTATAAATCGCTACCCCAGCGGAACGTCTCTCCTGTCGTTTAAATTTAACGCAGCAGTCAAAGTTTGGAATGTCAACGTCTTCTTCTTCGCCAAGCCACGTTTCAGAGAGCATGAGCACAGTGCAGTTTTGAGGTACTTCTTCATGATGATCGTTAGGATGTGCTCGTAAACTCTGGCAATTGAAATTGTAGAATGATATTTTACCTTTGATGAAATTCACTATTATTTCTGACCCGTACGTAATGGATTTTAATTGAGGCGCTCAAATTCTATTCGTAGAGCAGCCGTTGAATTGGCATCTCGAACTCCATGATAGAATACCGGATCATTAGTCGGTGACACTATGAACAATCCATCTACACTGGTGACTCGTGATAAGGCTACGTATACAAGTGATTGGCCATGCCCTTTCTCGTATGAATTGTAACATAGTTACACTCTCTAGCCTACTTTATTATGTCATACGGTATAAAGAGCCGAGGGATACGCAGAAACACCTGCAAAATTAGACTCGGTACAGGCGTACCGACTTTTGCGGGCATTAGGCCATCGAACTCGTGTGAAAAACGAGCGACGTCACACCGCCGGAATTCCCTCGCTGACATAAACAGCAGGTCAGCGACCAGCTGGCCTTGCTGGGCGGCAAGGGGAAGGCGGTGAGCGAAGCGACGGATAGCGTCGGAACCAGGAAAGATGCGTTAGATTCTTTAATTACGATGAAAAATAGGCAGAGGGGAATGAGGCGGGGAGAGGAGCTCTCTTGGCCTCTTAGCGTGGATAGAAGATGTGTTAAAAGCCAAGTCGAAAAATCTGAACATTCTAAAAATTACGAGAGAAAATTTAAGCATTATCAACGAATAGATTCTGAATAAATTCGGGTCCAGTGCATAACGGAACATCGAATTAGTGAGAATGGAAGACAGCGGAACAATGAGAGGCAGGCGAGTGGTTTAAATAATACAGGGTGCGCCATCACAATCTGGTCGATGGAAGTATTGAATAACTTAGAGAATTTTCAACAGATTTCACAAAGTCGTATTTTTTTATTAAATTTGATTCATTACAATTTATTTTGATTAGTTTCCAAAAACCACATCGATCAAATGTCCGCCTTTATTACTGAGACAAAAATGAGCTCTTTTTTCGGCATTTTCCATTGTATTTGCCAGCGTCTCGGGCGATATCGCTGCGATTTCGGCTCGAATGTTGTTTTTTTAGCTCCTCTATGGTCTTCGGCTTGTTGGCATAGACTTTACTTTTCAAAAATCCCCACAAGAAGAAGTCCGGTGCAGTCAAATCCGGCGATCTTGGTGGCCAATCAATATCACCTTTCTTCGATATCACACGTCCTGGGAACTTCCGACGCAAATAGTCCATTGTTGAGCGCGCAGTGTGACATGTCGCACCATCTTGTTGGAACCAAAATTCCTTAAGACCTTTTTCACGCATTTGTGGTGAAACAAAGTGTGCCAACATCCACCGATATCGATCCCCATTGACAGTTTCACCAGCTCTGAAGAAAAATGGTCCAATGGTGGTTTTTGAGCAAACACCGGCCCAAACTGTCACTTTCTCATCGTGCAATGGAGTTTCGTGAATAATATGAGGATTATCGGTGCCCCACATGCGACAGTTTTGTTTGTTGACAGCGCCAGAGAGGGTGAAATGAGCCTCGTCGGTCATCAGAATTCGCTCCCAAAAATCCGGCTCAGCTTCCTTCATTCGACTAACGTTATTAGCGTAAGCCAAGCGTCGCGGCTTGTCAGTTTCCAATAATCTTTGAGTCAATTGCACTTTGTACGGAAACATGTGAAGATCTTGCTTTAAAATCCTTCTCAAAGTGGTTCCACTGATGTTTAATTGATGAGACCGGCGGCGGTATGAAACATTTGGATTTTCTGCAACACTCTGTCGAACAGCTTCGATATTTTCATTTGAACGACCTGGACGTGGTCGAGCTTGATGTTGGAGATTCGCTACAGACCCGTGCTCCATGAAATTTGAAGCTAAATGACGGATAGTGTCGCCTTTGGACGCAGAACGTCCGCGATATTTTTTACGATACGCACGCTGAGTTGACACAACTGAACGATTATTTTCAATGTAAAGCGAAACTATTTCGGCGCGTTCTTTCGGCGTATAGCGATACATGGTTGAAATTGTACTGAAATAACCTATACGAAACGTGTTGTACGACGCTGGTCGGTTAAAATCTGTCAGAGTTATTCAATACTTCCATCGACCAGATTGAGATGGCGCACCCTGTATAAAGAATTGGTTTTAGTGAAGTTAAAAACAAACTAGTAATAAATTAGGATATGGATAGGTTTAGGAGAATAGAATTAAGAGAATAAGTGTGTGTGCGAATAGATCTAAGTAAAATCAAGTGCATAGGCTTAATTAATACGTTTAAGCGAGTAGTGTATCCGGAAATAGAATTAAGTAGTGTGGACTTTAAATCGGAAGTATAAACGGAAATCGCCCGCCTGGATGAGTGGAAGAGAGAAAGAGAGAAAGTGAAACGAGAGTAAAAGAGAAAGAATTGTAAACAGAGTTAATACACTCTGTCGAAGGAGTGAGTGCGAGGCGAATGACTGGTGGTGTGAGTATGTCTGTGCATACAGCAATACCACTGTACAAGAAGAATAATAAACTCCCGAGGATACCGAGAATCGATGCGCGAATAAGACGAAATGATAATAAAATAATCGTCGGAATTTCCGAAATTAAATGCACTATTCTATACAATAGAGGCCGAAAACTGTAAAATAACTTGTTATAAACTTATTCATTCTGTAAATAAACCCTACTCTCACGCACTTCGAAGTCTAACATTAATTAGTTTTGTGTTCGAGCCCGAACTCCCACGAAAAATAAAAATAATTGTTAACGATAAAAAAATTACCGTTACAGAATATACAATTTTATCAAATGTGCCACCCTGCGATTTATGAAGTGTTATGGCACAGGCAGGGGTGAGAGGAAAATGATTCCGTTTTGCAGTGATAGTTTTGTTATTGTTCAGGTAAATTGTTGAAGTTCGTCGAGCAATTGGTACAAGTCTTGCGGGTATGTTCTTATCTTGCATGTATTTTGCTGCGATTTGTCTAGCCTTTTGTCCTATCCTTGGATTACCCGCAAATTTCATCCAGAGTCTTTTTACATCTCCTTCTTTAAATATTTCGTCTTCAGTC
This sequence comes from Cylloceria caligata, assembly GCA_963942595.1. Lineage (NCBI taxonomy): Eukaryota > Metazoa > Arthropoda > Insecta > Hymenoptera > Ichneumonidae > Cylloceria > Cylloceria caligata. Next base: position 38,954,040 of record OZ012710.1, read on the forward strand.
CCATTTTCGATTCGCTCAACAAATGCTAAGGTTCCATATGTCCCACTTGACAATCCGTCAGCTACGTTCATATTAGTCGTGATTAAATACGGCTGGCCGACGACAAGTGTGAGCTCATAGGGCAAGCCTCCTGTATCAATCAGCGACATTTTATGCAACTTTTGTCGTACAAATGCAAGTTGTTCAGCTTCATGACCTCCAGAAAAAACGTCATGAGAAATGGAAACGATTTTTTCCGACGCCGAACCAAGTACAGTGCTATTGTATTCATCGACGTCTCGATTTCTTAAAAACAGTCTAACTCCATCAGGGCATCGCTCGTTTGCTTCTGCTCTGCTGAAAAATCGAGACTCGATTAGTCTCTGTTCGTTCTCCTGTAATTTTTCTCCGTTGCCGATTTTCGTAAGTACGCTCGAGAATTCCTCATTTGATTGACGCATAACTTGATTAAGTTGGTAGAATTTTAACCCTCGCCAGAGTGTCGGGCCAGCAATACTTGCTTTGATCTGTTGAAAAATAGGCGTTGTACGAACAGGCGGCAGCTGTCTCAAGTCTCCTATCAAAAATACGTCAATTCCACCAAACTTTTTCTCAACCCTCCTGTTATTTGCTTTAAGCGAGCATCGACTTGTTGTAATAGTTCCGCTGACATCATGCTTATTTTGTCGATAATAATGCAGCGAACATACTTGAAGAGTGTTCGAAACTGTTGAACAACTTCATTTGAAAGAGGCAAATTTTTTCCAATAGAAATTTTCATAGCAGTGTGAATAGTCTAGCCGTCAATGGCTACTGCGGCTTTGCCGGTCGATGCACATGTGAAATATGCGTTAGTGTAGCCATCCGTGTCCGAGAAGCGATTGTAAATTTCCATTAGTAACTTAGTTACAAACGTTTTCCCACAACCTGCAGGCCCGTAAGGAATATCTGAAGTGGCTCACCACTATCTCGATCGAGAAGGGTACTGATGACATGCATCATAAGGCTTTTTTGTCGACTGTTAGCCATGCGCATAAGATTATTAAATTCTGCCTTTGGCATGAGGTTCTCTCGTTTCTTAACAACAGGACCAAGGCGACTGAGTAAAGCTAACCTCATATCTTCATTTATTTTGGCATTTGCATAAGCATAGAATTCAGCAAATGGATCAGCTCCCGCAACGCGTGTGGCAAGCAAATCAGCCATAGCATTGTCAATATCAGGTTCTTCCAGAGCAATACACATTTGTTTACAAATTTCAATCGTCTTGGCTATATCTAATTTTGACTCGAACTCTTTCCTCCGTTGTATAATGATCACCTCCATTTCATCATATAGCTGCACAAATTTTCTCTCCGCTAGAATCTCCGTTTCTTCATGACGGAAAGGCAGATGCAGAGTTACCATTTCGCGCTTGTACTCGTCAACCTCAGCGACCATATCGTAATTACGATAGCGAAGTATTCGGGGACCTGTTTTGCGTCGTTTCGATTGGTTATTATTACTAATCGTGTAATATGCGGCAGCCTGTGCCAAAGTAAGTTGTTCAAGATCGGGTGGCCGCTTTTCGTATCTTTCAAACCAATTTGTCTTCTAGACATCGGTTGAATTACTGACAATCTCTTCATTATCCAATTGTTCCGTTGTTTTCCTTACCCGTTGTCGTTCGATTGGCCAAACTGTTGGTAGATAAAGGACTACGGTCAAACTGTATGACATTGGCAGTCGTAACAAATACCAAGCAGCTTCTTGACTCGTAATTTCAACAGCGTTAAGTATGTCAATACTGAGCTTTCGTGTGATCTCCATGAAATCAAACTCTGGATGTTCATCCATCGCTTTGATAACCTCACGTTGAAAATTACTTATACCACGATTAGTCTTATTTACGTACTCAACAACGTATGCAGCACACGAGTATTCCTCAGTTATACAGGGTGTCCGCCGGGAAGGTATACTACTTTGTTTTGCCGCCATTTTGGTAAACGTTAGTCTTGACAGTTCATATTTGGCAGTCATGAAGTAGACACGTGGCAAATTTATTATGGAAAAATATTCGATAAACCAACGTGTTTTAATCGTTAAAACATTTTGCCAATAGGATGTTACAGCTCGCCCATGACAACCCCGATTTTCATGAAAAAATCATAATGAGTGACGAGGCACATTTTCATTTAAATGGATATGTGAATAAACAGAATAGTCGGTTCTGGGGAATGGAAAACCCTCAAATTATTCATCAGTCACCTTTACATCCATTAAAAGTGACAGTCTGGTGTGCAATTTGGTCAGGAGGAATCATTGGACCTTACTTCTTTGAAAATCAAAACGGCGTAACGGTAACTGTGAATGGGGAGCGATATCGTGATATGATTGAAAACTTTTTAACGCCACAACTGCATGCTTTGGGCTTGATTAACATGTAGTATCAACAAGACGGTGCCACATCGCATACAGCCAGGATTACAATGGAATTACTGCGAGACCTCTTTCCACAAGTTATTTCAAAAAATGGTGATGTCGATTGGCCTCCACGGTCGCCTGATTTAACTGCTCCGGACTTCTTTTTGTGGGGATATCTAAAAAGCAAGGCTTATGCAAACAAACCAGAAACGCTTGAGCAACTCAAACAAAATATTCGTGATGAAATTAATGAAATACCGCGTGAAATGTGTGAGAATGTAATGAAAAATGTGCTCAAAAGGGCTCGCATTTGTGAGGCTAACAGAGGCGGACATTTATCTGATATTGTATTCCATACATAATTGCCGACATTAAATAAAACATTTATCAATATAAGATCCATTCTCTTTCATTTAATCAAAAATTATAAACAAACAAAGTAGTATATCTTCCCGGCGGACACCCTGTATATTGAAAATCAGTGTTCGACCCGAGGACGTTTAAAATGAATGGATTAAACGGGTTGATCCATTTCTCTGTGGTTTGCCGTTTGATAAAAACCTTAGGTCTGTTAATTCCCGCTCGCAATACATCCAAGTAAAAATCTTCCGAAGTAATATTGTGCTCTTCGAAGAAATGTTCAATATCTCTATAGTCGTTCTCTTCAAGTGACTTTCACATCTGTTTGTATAATTTTGCAAGCACATTTCTTCGAGGATCATCGGCACTCATTGAGATAAGAATTACAGTTGTACGGCTAGGCATGAATGGTGCTTCGAAACGACATTGTTGTGCTCGAGCGCTACGTATTTTTTGTAACAAGTAAACGTATAATAGTGGGTTTGAAGTTTCGTGTGTCCGGAAGTGTTTTCTGGTGAGACGGATATTAACCGATCTATTAAATTTACAGCTGCTGACATATCTGAACCAACGGCATTTACAGGTGCATTATGTAACCATATCAGTAGATGAGCATGAGGGCTGCCACGATGTTGAAACTCGATACGCTTGAAGTAATAAACAACATAATTGACACCGAATGGACTACATCGTTTCGATTGAACAATCCCCATGATAGAATCGACGAGTTTGTTAAAATGGATGGCACAGATCACGGGGTCTTCGTTGATTAATGTAGCTTTAACATTATAATGAAGTCTTCGAATTGCCTCATCATCAATTTCAGGACCATTATTTTGAATTTTATACAGCAATTTGAGTAGTATTGGCCATCCAATTTCATTAGCACTCATTGTGAGAAAGAATGTTGGCTTACCAAATTGTCGAATCATCGCGAACAAGTATTTCTTACGTGAAGCCCAGTAATACGCTGAGTTGGGGATATGGCGTAAAAATGCGAGATTCTCTTCAATACATCCGTGTATGTATTCTTTTGATTCTATCTGTGCTCTTGTCACAGTATTATTTTTGCCAATGAACTTAAAAGACATTTGAAGTGAATCACGAATGCGGATTCGCATAATTTTCATTGCCATATATAGCAAATGAGTAGGATAACTCGCTTGTTGCCATCATGAATGGAGTCACTCGAAGTTCTTCTTTGAAAGTTCTGAATTGGCCGAGATAGATAGACGGAAACGATAATTCTTCACAATGTTTATCAAAGAGAATGCATTTTGGTATGGTGTTTTCTCCGTGAGCTATACGAAGATACTTTTCTTCATTCCAAAGCAAGGACTGCTGTTGAGCTGTTAAACTTTCTTCGATGCGGATCTCTTCGCTCACCTCATCATGACTCGGTTGGTCTGCGGCTGCTGTTTACTGTTCGCCAGTTGAAAAGAACGCATTATTAACTGTGATATTATAAAATGTGTACAGTTGTTGTTGCATTAAATACTCACGCCAAATTTTGACGACACGCTTCTTTACATATCCGATAAGATAATTGGTTTTGTGAATTTTTTTTCGTGCTATACTAGTATGGACATTAATAGCATAATCATCATCAAGTTCTCGTGGAAGCAATTTAACCATATTATCTACTGATACTGGTACGTTTATAACTTGTCCAAGGATTCCGTACTGACCATTGCTATGTCGAAGCCTTCTGATCGTCATGAAGGGTAGTCTTGGTGAGATGAAGCGCTCCGTGATTATATCAAGCTCTGGTAAGTGAGCCGGCTTTGGTGGATAAGTAAAACCGTTCGATTTCGATAACGTTGGTATTTTCTTCTTATGTAGTGAGACGTAACAAGTACCATAGACGAGCGCAGTTTCGAAATTCATGTCAGGAAAATCAGCTGCAAGAATATCCTTTGAACACGGTGGCGGCGCTCTTAGGTCCATTTCAGTCCATAACCGATCGCATACGCTGCATATTGCACCGACGTTGTTATCGAGGAATTTTTTTCTGAATTCAGCGTGGGCCTTGGCATGCTTTGTATATTCAAAATAATTAACTGCTTGTTGTTCTTCTTCTTCATCACATGCGGCATCCTGTGCTTCACCTATATCCGATGTTGCTTCTCTTTCCATAAGGTTGCCGTCTGCTGCTGTTGAAGTCGATGGGCCCACATGAAATGCCAATGTCGCTGGCCTTAAAGTTGCATGATCAACGATACTTCTGATGTTATTCAATCTATTCGTTGATGGTGCAGAATTAAGAATTGAATTGGCAACACGTGCTCTAAAATCTCGCGTACGTTGAGTGTTAGTGCGAGCGATATTTCGCTTCTCCACTCGTCCTGCTGCCAACTTCTCTTCACGTTTTCGTTTCCTGTACATTCTCATGTATTCTGCTGAATTTTTACCCATTTCTGAAATTAACAAATTATTCACTTAGAAAATTATAACGACATCATTATGATTATTTTTCAATTTTTTTTTTAATTGCAAATTAAATATTTAATTAAATTTTTTTTTCATTTTTTCACAATTTTTATTTATATATGAAGCCAAGATGTCATTTTTTAAATTATTTCAATCAAATTATTTTTCAATTTGTTAATATCATTATTCCCATTGTAAAATAATTAACCTTGAGAAATCATTAATTTATTTGGAAAAGTTGATTTTTTTGTATAAAGATAGTCAATAATCAGTTAAAATTTTTATTTTTCAGTTTCAATAATCAGTTAAAAATATTAAATTTCCGTTTTTTGTAATGAATTTGTGTATCATTAATGAACTTTCAATGAATCTGTTTGAAATTGTTATCTTTCATAGAAGTGGTTTACAGCACAAAAACGCCATACTAAGCGTATAGCTGAACAATGTGTTTTAAACAATTACATTTTTCAGTCAAATAAATTGATTTTAATGAAAAAGTTTTTTAATTAAACATTTAAAAATTAATTGAAAATAATTATTTTTAGTTTTTTATTTGAGAGATATTTTTCATGAAAACGGTTCACAACCTCAAAATATTTTAATAGTATAACTAATCGACGTGGTATATATTTTTAGTAAAAATATTTTCAGGTTACTTACTGGCAGTATGTTATTTCACTTCAAAGAATTAAATTCACTATATAAACTTATATTTGAATATGTATACCATACATATTATATATGTATATGTGGGACGGGGCCCCTGGCCCAGTAAAGACACGACTGGTTGGTCGCCCGATAGTGGGGACAAGCGGGAGGAATAGTCGATGCCGAGCCACGGTGAAGGAGAGACATGCGTTCTTTTCTTTTCTTATTTCGTTATTTTGTATTTTAATAAAGTTCCTATTCTATTGTTTCATTTCTCATACTAATCGGACTCGTGTGTCATTGATTCGCCTCACAATCCTCAAACCCTACATATGGGGGCTCGTCCGGGATTGCGTTGAGATGTTGAGTTGAACCGTGACCTCGAGCAGAAGTGTGAGAGTGAAAAAAAAAAGTCGAAAAGTGTCTCCGGTGGAAAACCGAAAAGTCGTAACGGTGTTATGTCGTAAAGTCGTAAAGTCGAAAGTTGCTAATTTGAAAAGGTGTCGATTCGAAACGTCGTCAAGTCGAAAATCTTTTGATTCAAAAAGTCGTGAAGTTGTAAGTCGAAAAGTCGTTGAGTCAAAAGATATAAAGTCAAAAAAGTCGTCAAATCGAAAAGACGCCGTGTCGAAAAGCAGTCAAGTCGAAAGTCGTCGAGTTGAAAAATATTCGAAAAATAAAGTCGCGAGTGATTATCGGTAATTACGCGACATAATTAACAACAAAGTTGCAAGAAGTGAGACGTAGAAACTGGAAGACGCAAAAGATGGTTCTAGAAAGATCGAGAACAACAGCAGAGGACGATGAAGGTGAAACAAACGCACACCCAGCGCAGGAAGGCGAAGCACAGCAGGCATGTGCGAGCAGCAAAGAAGCCAAGCCAAACACGAGTAAGAAGGACGGAACGAAAACAAGGAGAATGGCCGAGGCGAAGGGAGGCGCGAAGAAAAAAATTCCCGCGTCTTCAACACCAAAGACGACAGTAATAGAATTAAGAGATCGATTGGGAAGGTTGGGCTTATCGACCAGGGGCACTAAAGCCGCATTATTAAGTCGCTGGAATCGATACAATGACGAGGAAGTCGATCAAGAAGAAGATGAAGAGATTGAGGAAGAAGAAATTGATACAGACGAAGAAGTCGATAAAGTAGAAAATGAAGGCACCGATGTAGAGAACGTCGATACAGAAGAAGATATTGATAAAGAAGAGAGCGATGCGACATCGATCGTATCTCGTCATGAGGAGACCTCGGGCGAAGAAGAGGAAGCGACGCGCGTCGTCAAGAGAAACGATGCGCGAAAGCGGAAAAGAAAGACAGTCCGCATGGAGAGACCCGTATGTAACACGCCGAGTTTATTTACAATAAAAGACGTCGAGGGAAGTATCTCTCATTTCTCGGGTGACGATAAGTTGCAAGTCGAAAAGTGGATTGACGAATTTGAGGACATGTCGGAGTTGTTGCAATGGAGCGATTTGCAAAGAGTGATCTACGCGAAAAGGTTATTAAAAGGTTCCGCGAAACAATATATTGCTCTACAAAAGAGACTGACAACGTGGAAGTCGATGAAGAAAAATCTATTGAAAGAATTCGAAACGAAGATGAACAGTGTCATGGTGCATCTACAGCTGTCAAAACGAAAAAGACAGACGAACGAAACGCCGAGGCAGTATGTTTACGCCATGAGCACGATCGCGAGTCAAGGTGACGTCGAAGAAGAAGCCGTAATGCAATATGTCATCGACGGGATACAAGACGACGAAGCAGCAAAATCAATTTTGTACAGTGCGTGCACGATTGGCGAGCTCAGAAAAAATATTGAGCGATACGACCGGATGAAAGAAAAGATCGACGGTAAGGCACAGAAAAGTAAGTCGAAAGTAGTGACGAAAGACAGTAAGAGTGACAATAAGAAAGGCGAGAAAGAGACAAGGTGTTTCGGGTGCGGTTCGAACAAGCATCTCGCGCGTAATTGTCCGAAAAAAGACGACGGACCGAAGTGTTTTAAATGCAATAAATTTGGGCATATCGCGGCGAAGTGTGACGGACGCGAGAAAACGAAAGACGGTAACGCGAGGTCGGTAAACGTGGTGACTCGCTCGTCAACGGACGACGAGATCACAGTCGAGTTAAACAAAGTGAAAATACGTGCGATGATAGACACCGGTTCAGAATATACGTTGTTGCGACGAAGTGAGTGCGAAAAGGTAGGCAGCCCGCCGCTGCGAGAGACCTTGAACACGTTCGAAGGATTCGGAAGTGCGCGAGTGAAGTCGGACGGAGTTTTTCGCGCGACAGTGAAAATACACGGAGATGAATACGACGGAGATATCTACGTGATTCCCGATTATGCCATGAGTCACAACATGCTGGTGGGGAAAAAACTCACGAGACAGATGGAAGTGATTATACGTGGAGGATTAATCACAATAAAGAAGTTGTCGATGAACAGAAACCGAAACGACAAAGTCGAACGAAGAGAATCTGAGGCAGACACCAAAGAAGAGGCGACCGACGACGTATTTCGCGAGCTGAGGCTCGTAAACCTCGTCGAAACAAAGTCAGTCGACGTTGACGATCGATATCGTAAAGAAATTGAGAAAGTCATCGAAGGTCATGTGCCGAAAAAAGAGGTCGTGACAGACGTTGAGACGAAGATTGTGCTCCAAGACGACACGCCGGTTTGTTTGAGACCTCGACGATTAGCTGTAAAAGAAAAAAATGTCCTAGACAAACAAATCGACGAATGGTTGAAAGAAGGAGTTATTCAGCCGAGCAAGAGTAAATATTCGAGTCCAGTCGTGATTGTACCAAAGAAGAACGGCGAATATCGAGTGTGTGTCGATTATCGGCAATTAAACAAGAAAATCGCGCGAGATCGATTCCCGATGCCGCTTATTGACGATCGGATCGATGCTCTCGCGGGCGCAAGAGTGTTTTCGGTGCTCGATTTAAGAAACGGTTTCTTTCACGTTCCCGTTGCACCTGAAAGTCGAAAGTATACGTCGTTCGTTACACCGGACAGACAATACGAGTTCGTGAAAACACCGTTCGGATTATGTAACAGTCCAACATCATTCTTGCGATTCATCGACGAAGTATTTCGGGATTTGATCCGGCGAAATATTGTTTTCACATACGTAGACGATTTGATCATGCCGGGCCAAGACGAAGACGAAGCCTTGGCCAATTTGAAGGAGACGTTGAAAGTCGCGGCAGAAAGAGGATTGACCATCAACTGGAAGAAGTGCATGTTCCTGAAACGTCGCGTAGAGTACCTCGGACGTATCATCGAGGGAGGGACCGTTGGTCCATCGCCATCGAAAATGAAAGCAGTCAAGAGTTTTCCGAAGCCAACGTCGAAGAAGGCGGTGCAGAGTTTTCTCGGTCTAACCGGGTATTTCCGGAAGTTTGTCCGTGATTACTCTAAGATAGCAAAACCGTTGTCGAAGCTGCCGAAGAATAATCAAAGATTCCGCTTTGGAGTCGAGGAAGAAGAGGCGTTCGAACGATTGAAGCAGCTGTTGGTGAGTGAGCCGATACTACGAATTTATCGACCGGATGCAACCACAGAGTTACACACTGACGCAAGTAAAGAAGGCTATGGGGCGGCATTGCTCCAAAAAGGCGAAGAAGACGACCGTTTTCACATAGTGTATTTTACAAGTCGTAAGACGTCGGACACTGAGAAGAAGCTACACTCGTATGAGCTCGAAGCCTTGGCGGTAATACACGCAGTCAAAAAATTTCGAGTGTATCTGCTCGGAATCAAATTCAAGCTGGTTACTGACTGTTCGGCGCTCCAAAAAACGTTGAGCAAGATCGACATTTCGCCGAAGGTCGCGAGGTGGGCCTTAATGTTAGAAGAGTTCGAGTACGAAGTAGAGCATCGCGCGGGGACTCGTCTCAGGCACATAGACGCTTTGAGTCGATATCCAGTGATGATAGTCGCAGACAAGATCACGCCGGTGATACGAAAGGAGCAAGACGACGAGGAGAGATTACACGTGATCAAGAAGGTTCTCGAGACGGAGACGTATGAAGACTATTCGTGCGAGAACGGAATCCTGATGAAACGAGTAGGAGACAAAAATGTCGTGGTACTACCAACGAGTATGCACCAAGAGGTAATCCGGAAGACGCACGAGAACGGGCATTTCGGAGTCAAAAAGATGCTCGAGAGTATCAAATCGGAGTACTATATTCCGAATTTGAGAGAAAAACTCGAGAAATACGTGAGCTGTTGCGTGCGGTGCATACTAGCCGAAGGAAAACGAGGAAAGAAAAAGGGGGAACTGCAGACGATACCGAAGGGTGACGTTCCTCTCGCGACATTTCACATCGATCATCTTGGGCCAATGACGGTAACGTCGAAGATGTACAAATATTTATTTGTAATAGTCGATGGAATCTCCAAGTTCGTTTGGATCTATCCGACGAAGACGACGAAGACGAGCGAGGTTTTAGACCGATTGAAGAGTCAACAGAAGGTGTTTGGAAATCCGAAACGAATCGTTAGCGACCGAGGGACAGCATTCACATCAGCGGAATTCAAGGAGTACTGCATCGAAGAGAATATCGATCACGTTCTCATTACGACGGGTGTCCCGAGGGGGAATGGACAAGTCGAAAGGATAAATCGAATAATTATTCCGATTTTAACGAAGTTGGCGTACGAGAATCCAGATTGATGGTATCGATACGTCGACAAGGTCCAACGGGCCATCAACAGTACGTTCCAGCGAAGTGTGGGTTTGAGCCCATTCGAAGTACTCCTTGGAGTAAAGATGAGACAAAAAGAAGACGTCGAAATACTTAATTTACTCAAAAAGGAGGCGATATCGCTGTTCAACGAAGAACGAAAGGCTTTACGAGTTCTTGCAAAGGAAAATATTGGCAAAATCCAAGAAGAAAATCGAAGGACGCACGATCGAGGTTGCAAGCCAGCAACGAAATACTGCGTAGGCGATCTGATTGCGATAAAACGAACGCAATTTGGTCCAGGGTCCAAATTGAGAGACAAATATTTGGGGCCGTATAAGGTGACACGTGTCAAGGGACACGATCGATATGAGATGATTCGACAGACTGATGGAGAAGGTCCTCGAATCACAACATCGTCAGCAGATCAGATGAAACCGTTAGACGTTTACTCTCCGGAGACCGGAGAATGGCAGGAGAGGCCGAATGTGGGACGGGGCCCCTGGCCCAGTAAAGACACGACTGGTTGGTCGCCTGATAGTGGGGACAAGCGGGAGGAATAGTCGATGCCAAGCCACAGTGAAGGAGAGACATGCGTTCTTTTCTTTTCTTATTTCGTTATTTTGTATTTTAATAAAGTTCCTATTCTATTGTTTCATTTCTCATACTAATCGGACTCGTGTGTCATTGATTCGCCTCACAATCCTCAAACCCTACATATATGTATTGTAACATAGTTACACTCTCTAGCCCACTTTATTATGTCGAACGGTATAAAGAGCCGAGGGATACGCAGAAACACCTGCGAAATTTGACCAAGTACAGGCGTACCGGAGCTGTCGCCGCTCCGGAATTCCCTCGCTGACGTAAACAGCAGTTCAGCGACCAGCTGGCCTTGCTCGGCGGCGAGGGGAAGGCGGTGAGCGCGGCAGCGGCGAACCGCAAAAGCCTAAAGATGCGTTACATTTAAAACTACGATGGAAAAATAGGCAGAGGGGTCTGAGGCGAGAGGAAGCCTATAAAAGGTCGGTCCGGGGAGAGAAGAACTCTCTTGGCGTGATAGCATGAACAGTGGAGGACAGAAAATTAATTACGAAAAATTCTAGTTAAAAGTAAAAATTCAAGAGTTATTTCCAATATTACATATCGTAGAGTCTGTGTTCACTCCAGAAAGTAAAACAAGTGTGTGATACCCAGAGGTCAGCAAAAAAAGAAAAGGACAGGCGAGAAATAACTATATAATTAACAATAACCAGTTGTATAGTGTAGAAATTGTCAAATCATCAAAATTTAACTAGTCTTTAAGTTGAATGGAGTAGATGCGTAGGATTAACTAATACGATTAAGCGAGTAGTTTTTAAGAGAATAGGATTAAGAGGATAAATTCAAGTATAGGAAAGTAAGTGCATCGAAATAAGCGCATAGTGTGTAAGGAAATAAAATTAAATAGTGTAGATTTTAAACCGGCAGTATAAACCGGAATTGCCCGATGGTGTGAGTGGAAGAAAGAAAGAGAGAGAAAGTGAAACGAGAGCAACAGAGAAAGCATTGTAAACAGAGTTGATACATTCTGTCAAAGAGTGAGTCTGATGCGAGTGGCTGTGTGTGTGCGTATTTGAAGTGACTGGGTCAATACTAACGCATTGACACGTAACAGATATTCGAGCCCGAAGATACCGAGAATTTGTACACGCGTAATACGAAAATAATGTAAAAATAATTGCCGGAATTACTGAATTTCGATGCATCATCTGAGATATCAGTGGCCGGAGAGGGAAAATTGACATTTTATGAATTTATTCTCGTCGTTAATAAACCTAACTCTCACACACTGAGCCCGAATTCCCACGAAAAATAAAAATAATTGTTAACGATAAAAATTACCGTTACAGTATATGTATATTTTGTTGTCTGTTTGTGGACAATTTATAGTTAATGTATTGATTATTAATTTAATTAAATATCGAGTTTAGTGATTATTGCCTAATTTCAGCTTTTTAACTATAATTCACTGAATTTTCATTGCACACAAATGGGTTTTGTCTTCAATTTGAAGAATATTATTGAAAAAGTAGAAAAACTATATAAAAAAAAAAATTTCCAACGATTTTTTTTCAATTTTTCGAATTTTTCGGTAAACTGACTTTAAATTCATATTTTTCCACCTTTTTTCTACCATTTACTCACATTTATGACTAAATATAGCTTTTGGTAAATAAAAAAGTTAAAATTTGGGAAAAGCCACAAAACGGCATAACTACCGTAGATCTAATTATTTTTTTAGGTCTTTACCTATGGGCTTGCCCATCATGAAAAAATATGGAAAAATTTTGTTTTTTATCCAAGAATTTACTGTAAAATTTAAAATCGAAAAAAAAACGTCCTTTTTGAAAAATCACTATTTTGCTATCTGTGACCAAACTAATGACGAAAAAAATCTAGAAATTTGTGTACAGTGTTTTTTTATATTGCCCTACAACATACTAAAAAGAAAAAAAAATACGAGGGAAAAAACAGGTCATTTTCACTGAGAATGCCTCATATAGAGGTTATGACGCGCACGGCTTGTTAAACTTTGAATAGTGAAGATAGGTTACGACGCGCACGGCTTTGTAAACACATACGCATACACGAATACAGATAACCGAGCAATAACTTGTGTTTTAACAAGACTAGTAATATTAAATTTTGTTGACAAAAAACATAACACATTGAAGCTGATTTTAACTAGATTTGTACATGTAGTATTTCTCATTATTGAAGAACAGAGTATAATGCCTGCAGTATAACACTGGTACTTACCTGACTCCATCATCACTTTCCTCAACTATCATCACTGAATCACATTCATAATTCATTGTTCATTATTTATTAATAACAATAACTACATACGCACACAAGAATACAACTGACGCGCACGCCGCTTGGCTTTCAGACTGCAGTAATATACCTATACATATCGCGCACGCCGCGTGGCTTGTATAGCAAAGTGCCGTACGCAGCTGCCTATCCCCACTCCGAGCGCTGAGAGAAAGAGAGAGAGAGAGAGAGAGAGAGAGAGAGAGAGAGAGAGAGAGAGAGAGAGAGAGAGAGAGAGAGAGAGAGAGAGAGAGAGAGAGAGAGAGAGAGAGAGAGAGGCATAGTATAGCCGTATACGCTACTGCGGCCCGCCCCTCTCCAAGCGGTGGAGAGAGAGAGAGAGAGAGAGCGTGCTAACGTACTATAACAAAACTGTCGGCTCGTTTTGCTATAGTCCAAATTTAGTCCAGATTTCATATTTATCTCTTTATTTTAATGTATCGCATAATTAACATTTTGTTTCTTGAATAAACCCTACTTTTACCTATTAATGAAGCCTATATTGCTTTCCTCCCTGCTCGAGTCCGAACAAAACCCTTTGAGGGTAATGTTAACGATTAATACCGTTATAGTTTATGCATGTTGTATGTAAAAATTGGTCAAAATTTAAATTGATAATATTCGAAGTTCAAAAAGAAGATGGCACTTGAATAGACATCTTCTGGAACAGATTCATCTGAAGTATTGAAATGTTCGCCCTGGTTAAAGTCAGTGGTTTCAACTATATTTGGTATGTCTTTGTCTGTCATTTTCTTTTGACAAGTGGATTCGCGTTTAGCAAGTTGGAAATCAGTTTCTCTTTTACCCCTCTTCTGTGTCCAGCATTCTTGTATCTCAAAGGGTATTTTTCGTTTCTCAGTCTAATTTTGCCGACGTTGATTGTGTATGCGAATTCAATCCAATCGAAGGAATGGCTAGGATGTTAGAGCCGGCATTCTTTTTGGTATACGATCAACTGTTCAATCAGGCATAAAGTTACATATTCCGTTTCAATTTCATCTGGTTTGAAATCTCTTGAACAGATGCGATCCTTTTCAGTAAACAATTTATCGGGTCGTGCAATAGCATCACGCCACTTGTCCAACATATCTCTCTGATTAATACAGAAGAAGAGTATATTTCAATACCATTTTTGGAATGAATACATTTTTGTATACACTCATTAATCTCTATGACCCTAGCAAAGTTCTCATCGCAAACGTTTGATAATCCTAGAAAGTAAAATAGAACTTATCGTAACCTTGAATAAACTAGGATTTTTAACTACTAATTCTTTTTTCTTGCGTTCACGAATGCAAACACGATCTATTATGTTCGAACACTAAACGTTCCCCGCAAACAGTTCTGTTATGCCGGTACCGAATGTTACTCTGCCGCGAGGGCGACTTTATACCTGAGCTACTGAGAAGTGGGGTAAGCATATTACTTTGGCGGGAAAAAGTGTTGTTCCCACCTTTTTCCTTTTCCCCTTTTTGATAGCGGGTACTAATTTGGTTCCAGGAAGCGTATTTCCCCATCGTTTCTGCTCAGCGCCGCCCGGATTGGGAGAGGAGATTCATTGCCCAGGCTCTAGGGGTCCGTCGTCGTCGGGAAGCCAGTCACCAACGGGTGGACTCCTTATGGGGCGACGGCCACTACGCCAGCGAGTTTGTTCCTGAGGATGTGCTCGGATGTGCTGAGGATGTGCCCGGGGTACCGCCTCTTCCGGCAGTACGCGCTTGATAGTCGTCAGTCCTGCCCGTTATGCCGACGCGTTCTCTGAATTACCAATTTTTTTCCTTTTTGGACTATGTATGACTTGTTTTCCTTCGTGCTTTTTCAATTAAACAACTTTTCATGTTACCTCGTTTCTCCTATTGGAGTTCCTTATCTTGCGCTTTGTGGAGCTCCTTACCGGCCTTTATTTAGCTCTTAGTTAGCTTTTATATCGTTTTAGTGCTCTATAAAGAGCTTCAGGCGGTTTGCATGCACCGCCTGGGTTTTACGTCCCTTCCGGACTATGTAATTGACGAGGGGCCTCTTCTCTACTATTTCGTGAGGTCCCGTCCACTTACGGGTCAACTTGGCTGACCGCCCCCTGCGCACCGTTTCGTCACGGCGGACTACGCGTTCGCCGACGCGGTACTACTGCACCTGTGCGCCGTGGTCAAACGTATTCTTTGACCTCCTTTTCGCGACTTCCAAGTTGTCGCGTGCTACTGTCCATGCTGCGCGTAATCGCTCGCGTAACTCGTGGACGTAATCATCGTAGGCATAGGTGCTGCGAGGCTTTTGTTTTACGGTGGTCGGCAACTCAGCCTCGCGTCCGTACACCAACACGTGGGGAGACCGTCCGGTCCCCGTATGTGGAGTGGTATTGTACGTAAACATTGCGTACGGCAGCTACTTGTCCCAATTTCCCTGATCCTCGCTTATGACATTTTTCAGATACTCTACGAGGGTACGATGTGACCTTTCTAATGCACCGTTCAATTCGGGATGATAGGCCGTAGATTGTATCTTTTTAATTCGCAGCAGTTGACACATTTCCTTGAAGGTCGAGCTGAAGAAGTTCGTACCCTAATCTGATAATATTATTTCCGGCGTTCCGTGCCGGCAGATCAATTCTTCTACGAGTGCTCTAGCGACTGTCGAAGCCTCTTGGTTCGGCAGTTATATCGCTGCACTGTATTTTGTGAGCGCGTCCTGGATAGCAAATATATATCTTTTTCCAGATGCGCTTTCTGGTAGCGGTCCTATGATGTCGACCGCTACTTTCTCAAAGGACCTCGATGGGGTGTTGGTTACCACCACCGGCACTCGTTCCCTTTTCCTGATTTTATTCTTCTGGCAGGATTCGCAGGACGATATGTACTTTTCCAATTCCCTTCTCAGGCCGGGCCAGTCGTACTTAGTCCGGATCCGATGCAATGTACGCCGTATACCCAGGTGCCCTCCTATAGGGGTATCGTGGTATTCTTTGATTATTTTCAGGCGGTCATCGGCAGAAGGGATGGCTACGCCACTGCGGCAGTCGCTATACTTTTTCATAACGCTGTCTTCGTCCGCGCTGCTGGAAGTTCGTGGGATACGGGCCCTGCCGTGCCTCGCTTCCTCAGCAGGCCTTTGCGGTGCTCTGTCCACAGTTTCTTTGCTCGGTGTACCCACCGTTAGATCCACCGTTGTGTCGCTCTCTGTCTCGAGCGACCTTGCAACGTTTGTTTTTCGCGGCCTTCCGCGTTTCGCGGGTCCGCCATGCTGTGCTGGGCCCGCTCCGTCCTTGTCAGTGGTGCTCGCAGTCTAACCAGTGGCTTGCGTATGTACCTTGCGTGTCTGCCCCTTCCCCGACCGCACGACTTTTCTGCGGGGCTGTGGGGTTCAGCAGAGCGATCTGCATGCACGCTGCGGATCTCTCTATCCTCGTCTGTAGCATTGGCAGGCGCTGTCTCTCGCTCTGCCTCGTTGCTGGGCCGGCCCGGGGTATTCTCGCCTCTCCGCTTTGTGCGGCTGTCCGTACCCGGGCGCATGCTATCCTTTTCTGTCTCGTGGGCGAGCTCGATCTCTTGCTGCGATGAGCTACCACGGCTGTAAGGGGTATCTTCGGCCCTCCGCTTTGTGCGGTCATTCGTTGTGCCGAGTTGCCCCGTGGTGCTGTCCTTGACCGTACCACAGACTTCTCGGCTCTCGCTCGGGCCCTTGTAGTAGCGAATATACGGCTTAGCGCATTTGCATTCGTATTACGCTTTCCGGCCTTATATTCGATGTTAAATTCGTGTTCCGCTAATTTTATTCTCCAACGCATTAGTCTCGAACCTGGGTCTTTTACCCCGAACAGCCAGGTGAGCGGTTGGTAGTCCGTCACTACTATGAAACGTGTACCATAAATATATGGTCGTAATTGAGCGAGAGCTAAAACTATGGCGAGTAGCTCTTTTTCCGTTGTTGTATAATTGAGCTCGGCCTTTGACATGGTGCGGCTCGCGTAACATATGGGCAAATCGTCCCCGATCTTGACTTGCGATAAGATTGCGCTGAGCGCCCTGTCTGAGGCATCTGTCGTTACAACAAACGGCTTCGTGAAGTCTGGATATTGCAGGATCGGTGTTGTGGTGAGGGCTGTCTTCAGTTCTTCGAAGGCAGCATCTCTTACTGCGGTCCACTCGAATTTAACCCCTTTCTGGGTTAATTCTGTGAGTGGCTTCGCGGTTTTCGAGAAATCTTTGATGAATTTCTGGTAGTAGCCAGCTAGTCCGAGGAAAGATTGTACTCCTTTTACGTCTCTCGGCACTGGAAATTCCCTTACCGCTTCTAGCTTCTTCGTATCAGCACGTACACCCTCTTCGGATATGATGTGACCGAGGTACTTTGTTTCCTTGCGCAGGAACTGGCACTTGCTCGGTTGCACTGCTAATCTGGCTTCTCTTAGCCACTGCAGTACCGTTTGCAGCCTGTCATTGTGCTCCTTGAAGGTCTTGCCGTAGATTACTATGTCGTTCAAGTATGCATAGCATTTTACTCCCTGTAGTCCAGCCAGCGCGGAGTTCATCAACCTCTGGAAAGTCGGTGGAGCGTTCTTGAGTCCGAATGGCATGCAGTTGTACTCGAAATGGCCCTGTGGTGTGGAAAATGCGGTCTTTTCTTTGTCTTGCTTCGCCATCGGGATTTAATAAAATCCATTGTACCTCTACCACCTGCTCAGTAGTATTTATTAAGCTGATTGCACAGCTACTACCACGCGGCGGCGTAACGCAGGCACCCATGATGACCCCGTCCTCGAGCTCTACTCTTGAGAGCAATCCAACGAACTTGCTCGTTGTTGCGGCGTAGGTGACTGTCTCTCTGCGTGGCGGCAGAGATACCCTCGTCGTGCCGTCCAGCAGCGGCATGCAGTGCCCGTACAGCTTCAGCATCTCTCCGTGCAAGATATCGGCCTTGTGGTACTTGATGAAATCCATGCCTACCAGCCCGTTGACCCCTAGCGCCACATTATTTGGGACTATGTAGAACCAATGTTCCATGTTTAGTGCCGGTGTCTCCAGCACAATTTTCGCTATACCGAGGGGGGTGAATTTTTCACCCGCCACACCCTGCAGTTCCACGGAGCACCTGCTCACCATGGTCTCGGACTTGAGGCATCCCTCTTTTAGTATACTGCACTGGGCCCCGGTGTCCGCTTTAAGGGTGAGTACCCCTGTCACGGCCAATGATGCGACGATGTCAAAGTCGCTGGCCGGAGCGCTGGACGCCGGCAGCGTTACCTGCAATAACTGCTGCGTCGTTTTCCTCCTGCGCGCGGGTCTCTGCTGGGCCGTGAGTGTATTTATTCTCATCGTTCCCAGCGGGCTGGTATCGGTATTCGATCGACTTGCACCTGCATTCACCGTGGACCTTTCACTCTTGCCCCCTGAGTCCCTTGGACGTTGGGGATGCTGTGAAGACTGGGCAGGATCGCTCTTGTTCTGCGACAATCTTTTCCTGCAGTCTTTCCACAAGTGGCCCTTTTTTGGCAATAATTGCACAGAACGTCAACGTGGTGAATAGATGTATTCTCGCTGGGCATCGGTAGGCTCACTCTTCCCGATCTGCGGGTGCAGTCTCGAGCCACGTGCCCTGGTTTCCCGCAGGTGAAACAATTCTCGCCCTGCCGGAATGGTGCGCCTTGGGACTTTCTGGGGTGGCTTGATGCTCTACCTACCCCTCGCTTTGGTTGCACCATGTTGGTTATCTCTATGGCCCCTGCCACAGAGTCATGCAGCGTTTGGTAATCTCTCGCATGCACCAGTACTTGCACCTGGCCATGCAGGCCGTTTTCGAAGTTGACCTGTGCGCTTCGTCGGGTGACACTCTCGACGGTGATCTTCTGATCCTCTGTTTTCAACGGTTCACAGAGTATTTCGGCGATGTCTACCGTAATTCTCTCCGTTCTTGGCGCGTAGGCGACGATGTCCTCGTTCTGTTCTTGCCGGAGGGAGCTGAACTCTATTTGTAACGCGGCCAGGGACTTCCGTTGTCTGTACAACGCTTCTAACGCGCTCCTGAGTTGCGCCATGGTATTGATGGTTTTGTGCTGCAGTTGTCTTGCTGCTGCACCCTCCAGCTTACTCATGACTATCAACTCCAGGAGGGTGTCATGCTACTCCTCTGCTGCCCTGCGGAATATCGTCTCGCAGGATTTTAAGAAGAGCGGCAGCGCCTTCGAATCCTTGCCGTCGAACGTTTTCACCATCTTTATTCCGAGGCTGAGGCTGAGCATATTTGAGGGCCTCTGCGTCTCCTCGAACCGCGTGCGTCTCGGGGACTGTGCGGGGAGCGGAATGTCCTCCATCACAAAAATAATCTCACGAGAGATATATGTATTCGATGGAATATTTTACTGATTTTCGACTTTGACTCTACTGGCTTTGACTTTATGGCTAAATGTATATATATATAACGTAACCGCCACTTACAGGAAGACGATCTGGAAGATTGTCCTCTCCATTGCGTTGCTCCTTGGGTGCAGTTCCTTCGGTGCTGTAGACCTGTTGTCCCGTAGCTTCCCTCGAAGGCTGGTCCAGTTGTCCTCCCTGGTACCACTGACCCGTCTCTTGGTGGTTCCTGGGCTCGTCTCTTGTGCGTCGGCAATGACTGCGCGACGGCTTCGTCTAAAGTTACCGCTTTGGGTACTCGGTTGCACACTTTGTGCGTTTTTCGACGACTTGACTGTTATGCCGGTACCGAGTAATTGAATTATTTGGTAGTCGGTATAATATTAAAAGTTATTATTTTTTGGGATCGTTTGCCGATAAGGAGATGGATCTCGAGTAAAAGATGGAAACGCGAATTTATATAAAAGGAAGTATTTATTATAAGCAACGTTAACTTTCCGTTGCCTATTTATATATCAAAGTAAGAAGTACAATAATGCGTTGTTTCGAGTATTAAACGAGGAACCAACCGTTCTCTTTTCAATCTAATTTAATACTGTCTTTTCGTAAAGCAGTTGCTAACTGTCTTCACGAAAATCCCCTAATTCGCAATTTTAGCGTTAGCCTTTCGCCCGAACGCCAAGCGAGTCGCTCATGCTGCGTCAGCGTTCTTGGGGTCGTTCATACGATCGGGCATTGGACTTCGTTTCTTGTCTTGAACGAATTCCAATGTTTCGTTACTATGGAATATTCCCGAATATACTAAATACGGAGTGGAATATTCCGCGGCACAACATGACGTAGCACCGTCAATCGGGACTTTAAACGGTTGACCGATGTCACACCGCACCGACGTTCACTTCGCGTCTTCGCGTTAGATTAGTCGGGTTTTCACGAACTACACTGGTGTCCTTGCACGCGTTGTAGTCGTCACGTTAGTGTCGCTCTTAACTTTATCCAAAACACTTTTGTCCAAATAAATCACGTATCACATAACTTCAGCAGATCCCACTGCTGCCACCAAATGTTATGCCGGTACCGCATGATTGAATAACTCGGTAATCGGTATAATATTAAAAAGTTATTATTTTGGGATCGTTTGCCGATTAGGAAAAGGAACTCGAGTAATTTGTTCACACGTGAATTTATGTAAAAAATGGAAGTGTTTATTATAGGCAACGGTAATGTTCCGTTGTCTATTTAAAAGTCGATAAAAGAGTAATACAATAAAATGTGGTTTTGAGCCCGTACGAGGAACCAACCTCTCGCGTTTGAAACTACTAATAGAGTGATTTTGGCAAAGCAGTTATTTACCCCTTTGACCGAGATCGAGTTGACATGAATTTCGGATTCAATCGTTGCTTGCAAATTCCTGCAAGTCGTTGCTCGAGCTCGTAGCAGTCGTTGCTCGCAGCTCGTTGTTTACGTTCGCACATTGTTTCTACTTCGGTGAGTAGCCTCACTTGAAGAAGGAACAATGGCAAAATAATGAAATATTCGCGGTACTACTATACTACTAATAAATTATGTTAGTTATTGAAATAAATGGTTATTCTTGATAAAATATGTGTTTCTGAATTCAAATAATATCTTTCCATTGTATTCCAAATATTTGTCGATCCCTCAGATGTACGTACAGGGCTGCGTTTTCTATCCGCATCAACAAACATTTGTATATCCAGTTGGTTGTGTATTTCCGCCTGTTGAAAGATTTAACTTTGGAGGTTTGGAAGCACGACTTAATCGCTTATTGTTGCGCATCCGGAAAACCCAAAATTTCATTTTCCAGCATACTGTCCTCTATTGCCGCACATTCCGCTTTTAGCCGATCTATGTTTGCCTTCATCATGTTAATCTCTAAATAAATCGAAATTATATCGGAGTATTTCAAAGAAGCATGTGCACATTGTTAATTTTATTTCTTGGATATAGAAATGTCTATGTTTGCTAATGCAGAAGGTAATCCTTCTGTTGCAAACAGAGATACTTTCATCGCTGCAAGTGCGCAGCGTATTTTGACTCTATATTTTTTAGTTTGTCTAAAGATCAATTTTTTTTTCTCTGCAACAACTTTTTGCGAAGCCGCCGACAACGGACACACCGTAGACGTTGCACCGTATGTTTCTACGATTCGGTATCATCGATAATTTCCGTGGATCGAGGATCGCGCCTGTAACGGTATTTTACGTTAACATCACCCTTAAAGAGTTTTAGTTCGAACTCGACCAGGGAGGAAATTAATATAGGCTTCAGTATTAGGTAAAAGTATGATTTATTAGACACATTAGACAGATAACTAATTTGTATGATAATTAAATATACTCCTTTTTAGTTTTGGTGTTTATGCACCTTACAAAAAAACACTTGACCCGGGCTTACGCATGCCGTTATAAGCGTGTTCGCACGAAGTAGGAGATTTTATATTGTGAAACGTTTCGCGATTCTATATCACTCTTAATTTTTGCTACGAGACGCGTTTGTTCGGCGGCGGCGTAAAATCGCGTAGTTTTGAAATTTTATTTCGAGCGATATCATCCTAGATCGTTTGGAGAGTGGAGCTTGCTCGAAACCAGTTCGTGCTCTGGGCTGGATGGAACGGGAAGTGTCTGTGGTTTTATGGATTCGCAATCAATCTATTAGGTTGTTATTAGTATTTTTATTGTTGTTGTTTGTGAGACCTCAGTTTAGGTTTTTGTTGCGTCGCATTTGTCCGTGAAGGACATGCGGTTTGTTACCCTTTCATCATTGGTCTTTTTATTGATTGGGTATTTCTTTCTTCTTTATGGTGCTGAAGGCACTTGATTGTTTGATAACTCTGATTGATTGTTAGTTTAGACAGAGGTAGGAAGGACGTTCGTAGGACGATCTGGTCGTTCGTACGGGTTTTAACGTTCGCCTGCGAGAGTTTTTCTTAAATCTACGTATGCGGAATTGCTTCCGGTGTTTCGGGTTTTGACGCTATAATTCGTAAAGTGATGAGATATCACTTGAACGGAGCTTAACACTCAGTTTATCTGTTTAGGGGTTGTCGCGTTTGCTGATACGCGATTTTTCTAATACTACGTAAATGGAATGATAAATCTGCAGTTCCTTTTGGGTTTTCATGCTATTATTCGTAAGGTGATGAGATATCACTTGTACGGAGCTTAACACTCAATTTATCTGTTTTAAAGGTTATCGCTTTTGTTAATACGCGATTTTCTAATACTACGTAAGTGGAATAATAAATTTCCAGTTCTTTTTGAGTTTTGATTCTATTATTCGTAAAGTGATGATATATCACTTGTACGGAGCTTAACACTCAATTTATCTGTTTTAGGGGTTATCGCGTTTGTTAACACGCGATTTTCTAATACTACGTAAGTGGAATAATAAATTTCCAGTTCCTTTTGGGTTTTGATTCTATTATTCGTAAAGGGATGAGTTATCGCCTTTACGGAGCTCAACACTCAATTTGTCTATTTCGGGGTTATCTCGTATGCTAATGCGCGAGTATCGAATATTGTGTAATTTTGATTTTGAGTATTTCTTGAATTGCTTTAGGATATCATTGGCCGAATCTAGATGACCATTGGTGCTTCGCGTGTCTCTATTTATGCGTTGCAAGGTGTGGCCTAGCTGCTGGACTTAGTCCTCATACGGGGCGTTCCTTGGTACCTTCGTTAGATGTACCGGTCCGCCTTGTTTTTAACCATCGGACGTCTAGCTGGTGTTGTGCTATCTGGGATGTTATTGTTTTGGAATGCCCGTTCGCGAGATCTGTCTTTTGAGGCTCCGTCTTGCTAATGGTCGCGCGGAGATCTTATAGTAGGAACGCGAGTGTCGTGTGGTGAGATGGTGTGTGTGTTACCTACCTATCTTAACTCGTCTTTGTTATTGTTTGGGTTCCTAGCTATAGCTCGCTGTTCGCAAAAGACACCGGGTTCGCAGCTATGATCAACTAGCTCTTTCTGTACCCCGGATACTGAAGCCTTTAGTCGCACTTAATTAAGCCACCTTATTGCGCCTTGAAGGGCTTTACAATTTGGTTTTTTAATTAGTGAGATTGGCCGAGGTATCCGTTCGTAGCAGGTGGTAGTTGGTGCTGGCCCTGACGTGGTCCCACCCACGCAGGTACACCCTACGAGTCGATTGCGCGTGGTGCAACAAGTCGGGATGCCACTCCCTTAACCTGGAGACACACGTACTTCTTCACTCTGCAAAAGACATGTAGCCACGGCGCTATGCATGGGGATACGTTAATGACAGAGTGCCCTAACGCTGCGATTGGGGACGGCCAAGGCGCAATGCAGGGGAGCCCTTTCCTCGCAGAGTATCCTAATTAATTCGTTTACTCAATTGACGGCCAGGACGCAATGCCAGGGAATCAGTTTGAGTAAAAGAATACTGTGTACTACCATGATATTTCTCAAACGGTTAGTTCTTATTGGTATAGTTTCGTTCGGTCAAACGACGGCCAAGCGCAATGGAGGGGAATCGATTGATCAAAAGAACACTGTTTTCGTTACATTCTGAATTTAAAATGAATTTATGATGGCTGTCGGGCAGCACTTCGTCTTGAAGAACAGATTTTCAACAAGAGCCTCGAGGCTTGTCCGGTCGTGGTTTAGATAGTTTAGTGGATAGACCCCGAGGGGGTGTTTTTGGGTATGTCACGTGATGTTTGTCGCCCTTCAATCACTAGGTGAGGGAGGTGCGGGGTGATGTATCGGTGTACCGTTATTTCTATATTTAGCCGGGCTTTGTCTTTTCTGAGTTTGAACCGCGGTAGTGGCGAGGTTGAATTTTGTTGGTCTGTGTTAAATTGCCACCCGCAGGAGGTTCAAACTTTTCCTGAGAGTTTTTTACCGTTTGATTAATGTTTTTACTAATTATTGTCATGTGGGGTCTGATTTATTCTTTGTATGTTCTTCCTTGTCTAACTTATGGTTCGATTCGCGCTATGGTTGCTTAATTATTGTGAATTTGGTATTTTGCAATGTGTTTACTAGATGTTTTTCCTAGATTTTTGTGTTGTTCTTACTTTTGAGTGTTTTATCCGGGTAGGGCTTGCCTTAGTCTTGATTTGTTAATTGTTTTTTGTAAGATTTCGGTTCGTTTTATGTCTTTATTTCGTTATTAATACTTGATCCTTGAGTGGGGGTATGTGGTGAGGTTTCATGTGGACTCCCCTTGTCGTTCACTCTTGAAAATTTGTGGAATTTCAAGAGTTCCACTAATTCTTTTGTAATTTCGCCGTATCGTGGCGTTCTCTGCGCATCGCGTCGGTTTGTTATGGTTGGCTTGAAGGGTGAAGCTGACTATGCCTTCTTAGCATGGTAAGGCGTTTGTTGTTACGCGTTGTTCCGCCTGCTTCCTAGTGGGGCGGGGGGTACTACGCTGAGGTCCGGTCTGTAGTGTGTGGTTCTGCTGTTTTGGCCTGCCCCTCGTCTTACTCGTGCGAGCTTCTTGCGAGCTGTGTTTGTTTTGATAGTAGTCTTATTTTATTTAGTCGGGGCCTGTGTCTGACGCTATGCTGTTTTAGGGTGGGTACTTGCGGTTGACCGTGTGTACCTACTTTAGTGCTATGTTATCCTGGTTCATCCGATGTTTTTCTGTTCGTGTACGCTGGATGTGTGGGTGGTATTAAGGTTTTATTGTAGTAGCGGATCGCCGTAATGGCGTTCCGGTACATCGCCCTTCCAAATAATTAATGCATAATTGGTTTTTAGCGGTTTTTTATTTAATTATTTTACGTTATAGGCTTGTGTTTTTCGTGTATGTTTTATTTTTCTTTTCCTGTCTTGGTCTTTGGGTGGCACACGTGATATTTTGCCGGAGCGACCGTGAACGTGCGGATCGTTTTTGGGTCCCGCGACAGCCCTGGGGTTGTGTGTGTCGGTGGTCGTGGTGGAGGCGCCGTGACGGCCATGGTGGTATATTGACGGGTGGTGGCCTCTGCCACGATCGGGTCTTGGTAAGGTGCCTTGGCTCGGTTCTGTTGTATGACTCGTGTGATGTGAGACTAGTATTTATTCTTTGTTTCGTGTAATCATTGTTTTTCTTTCTTACCTGTTTTCGTCTTTCGACTCTTTGGAGATGTGGCTTCAGTAGTATGGCCGGTCCTTTCTTTGTTTTAATCCACCCTTTGTAGGTTTCCTGGGGTACAGTTTCGATTTTTTGTATCGCCGAGGCCCAAGGAATGTAGCTTAGCGGAATTCTGGTGGTTCTTGGTTCAGGCTGTCCTGTTGTTCCGGTTGGCTCCTGTAGTTCTTGCTGGATATTTTTATTTTCTCGCATGAACCTGAAGTATAGGGGCTCCGTTTGGGTTTGTATGCTCCGGGGTTTGGATTTGTTTGGTCGGCGGTCCCGGTTTGGTTGCTTCCCAGGTTGGTAATTCCTTGGGGTAACTTCTCAGTCTGCTTTGTTCTTGCTTTGATCGGTTTGCGTCTGTCTTTCCATTGTTTGGTGTTTGATTTCTCGCAGCTTACTGAGCTTTTAGACTGCTTTCCTCTAGGTACCTGTTCGTTTTTGTTTTATGGGAAGGGCTACTCTCGATGGTGGGGTTCTCTCACGTGATGTAGGTAAGTTTGTCTATGTTTCTCCTTTCTTTGTTAATTTGTATATTGATAGTACGGCCTGAGGTCACTCGTGTGGTACATGCCTCTCTCTTGTCCGCTTTCTGTGTTTTCGAGTATGTACGTTGCCTTCCCGACGCGTTTTTTCAGTCGATACGGTCCTTCGTACAGAGGTAGGAATTTGGCCGTGATTTTTGCCGTAGGATTTGAGACATTTAATGCTCTCGCAAGTACCCAGTCGTTTATTTGGAGTTCTTTTAGCGTGTGTTTGTTATTGAATTTAGTCGTGCTTCGGTTTCGTGCCTTTGTTATATTATCTTTAGCCAGCATTATGAGATTCTCGTAGTCTGGCATTTTGTTTTCGTTTGTTATGATTTTATCCCATGGTCTTTCGGGCGTGGCTCCTGTGTGTAGTTGTACTGGGGCGTATCCCGTCGTTTCGTGGTATGTATTGTTTATACATTCTTTTACTTTTGGTATCATGTCGTACCAGGCGTTGTGTTTATTCGGTAGGAGGGTCCTAAATAGTCGTGATAGTTCTCGATTGGTCCTTTCGACGGGATTGGCCTGTGGATGTCAGATTGACGTCATGATTTTTCGTATGCCGGCTTCTTCTAGTAGCTCTTTCCATCTTTTTGCTGTAAATTGCGTTCCTTGATCTGATAAGATTGCTCGTGATTTTCCATACTTAGGAAAATAATCTTCTGTCAGTTTTTTCCAGGTGGCTTCGGTCGTGGCATTTTTTAAAGGGTAGATTTTTGTGAGCTTTGAGAATACGTCAATTACGGCTAAAATGTATTTATTGCCATATTTCGTGGCTGGTAAGTGTCCATAATAGTCTAGGGATATTAGCTCTCCTGGTCTTTCTGGTAGGATGCTTTGCACTTCTGCAAACATTCCTTGTGTATAGATTTTGTTCCGTTGGCATGAGTCGCAGTATTTTAGCTGCTTTCTTATGCAACGGTATAGACTGGGATAGTAGAAATTTTCGCGCAGTATTAGATAACACTTCCTAGCTCCTGCGTGGCCGTATATCTTGTGGCAATTTCCAATGAGACTTTTTATGCCTTTTCCGGGAATGATGGCTCTTTGCCACTCGTGGTGGTTGATGTGTAATACTTCGTTTATTATTTTATAGTTTTTTATGTCTGTTCCATTTTTTATTGCAATTTTTATTTTTGTACAATACTCATCGTTGTCTTGTAGTTTTCCAAGGTTGGTAAGTATGTTTTCTAATTCCTCGGTTACTTCGGTCGTTATTTTTGCGATTATTATCTCTCTATTGTTTTTTTTACTGTCGGGATGACTAAGGATGTTCGCTACCGTGTTGCGTTTTCCTTCGCATTGTTGGATCGTCGGATGGTAATCCTGGATTGCTAGTGACCATCTGGTGAGACGTGCGTGTGCCAATTTACATTCTTTTAAGAAGGTTAATGCGGCATGGTCTGTGACGATTATTATGGTGGCGCCTAGTAGGTAGGTTCTAAATTTTCCTAGTGCCCAGACGATTGCTAGGAGTTCTTTTCCGGTTGTGTTGTAGCCGATTTCGGCTCCCTTGAGTGTTCTACTGGCGAAGTACAAGGTCCTTTCCTTGTGATTTTGGTCCTTTTGAAACAGTACGGCTCCTACGGCTAAATCGCTGGCATCTGTTTGTATGAAGAAAGGTTGATTTTTGAGGGGGTAGTGTAGCATTACTCCCTCGCAAAATTTGTTTTTTATATTTTTGAATGCTTCGTCTTCAGTCTCTGCCTATTTCCATTTTTCATTCTTCCGGAGGAGGTGTAGTAGTGGTACTGTTGCTTCACCGTGCTCTCGAGTAAACTTGCTATAATAATTTATTAGCCCGAGGAATCCTCTAAGTTGCTTAATGTTTTTGGGTGCCGGAAATTCTTTTATATCTTTGATTTTTTCGGGATCGGGACAGATACCTTGTGGTGTTAGTATGTGTCCGAGAAATTTGGCTTCTCTTCTGAAAAATTGTGATTTTTCCAGGTTGAGAGTCAGACCATGATTGCTGAACCTTTCTAGAAGCTCATTGAGGTTGCTTATGTATTCGTTGAACATTTCTGATGTGCAAAGTAAATCGTCAACGAAGTTGATTACATATCCTAGACCCTGTAGTACCTTTTCTAGTCCTCTCACAAGGCTCGCCGTGCTAGTCCGTAGTCGGAATGGTGTTACTCGGAATTCGTAGCATCGTCCTCGATGCATGAATGCTGAGTACTTTCGAGAGTCGGGAGTCAGTGGTACTTGCCAGAAACTTGATTTTAGATCTAGCGTGGTTATATATCTGACACTTTTGCATTCCTGGAATAATTCATCCGGTGTTTGCATACGCTCATTATCTGGTTCAATGATTTCGTTTATTCTCCTAGCATCGAGACAGAGCCGGATTTCTCCGTTTTTCTTTGCTACTACCACGAGTGGGCTTGTGTAAGGGCTCGTAGATTTCTGAATGATTCCTTGGTTTGTTAGATTTTTTATTTCTATGTCTACTTGGTCTCGGAACGCAATGGGTACCGGATAGTTCATCGCTGTAAATGGTCCATGTTGCTTGACCGCTATTTTATGTTCGTATGAGTTGAGTAGCCCAGGTCGTTTGAGGAATACGTTCCTATGTTTTTCTAGCAGTTCTCGAAATGTTTGTTTTTCGTTATCGTTTAGCCCTACTGTGTTTGATATTTTTAGGTCGATTTCTTGGTTCGTGACCGCATATTGTTGTTTGTCTTCCATGGTAATCCTATGTATTTCTGAAGAGTTTGCTTGGTTGGAAATATGTGGATTGTCGAATTTCATTTTTATTCTCTTGAGAGGTTTGGCCGGTAATATGCATGATATCTCGTATTTTTCGAGATCTATTCTGGTCTTGATTTTTAACAGAAAATCTATTCCCAGAATACAGTCGGTGGTTAACCTGGGGACTACGATGCGCGTATTATTCGTGCCGGTTTTTTCTAGGAGAATTTCAGCGAATATTTGTCGAGTTACTTTAACCGCTCGCCCGGAGGTTGCACCTCTTACGGATACTCCTGTCAGTGGTAGCATGGGGTATTTGTTGACGAGTTTTTCGTGGTCCATCGTGAATTGCTCGGATATTGCACTTATTTCGCTACCGGTGTCGATTAATGCTCGAATAGATGTATTTTGTATGTATGTCGTCAGTATAGGGCATTTTGGCCTTGATCTTGCAAGTGGATTTTCGTTTTCTTTCGTTAAGAATTCTCTAGTGTTCTCGCCGTATCCTAACGTCACCTCTGCAGTGTTTAGTTTTCGAGAGGTGACGGTTCCTCGTTTTCCGAGATCTCGTTATCGTTTATCAATTCGAGTGGTTCTCTGCATTCTTCCGCGATGGTGGTGTGACGTATGTTTTTTGTCTCTTCGCGGGGTCTGTCTCTAGGTCGCCATGGGTGTTTATTCTCTTCCCTATTTTTGGAATGATTCTCTGTCTCGCCTCTTGGTGTTTGCATTTTTCCATTCTGCGTTGAGTTGGAGAGATAGCTTCGGTCATAGAAAGATTTTTGTTGCTCTTCGCGCGTGTTCATGGTGCCTCTATCATTCATTCTATGAGGTGCGTTAGATTGACCTGTGTTCGGTAGATGATACAGTTCGCGTTTGGGTGGTTTGGTGCGATCTTTGTTGCCTGGTCCCTCCTCGTCGTAGGATGATAGTAGGTCCAATAAGCGAGCGATGGTTTTTATTCCGAGGGTTTTTATAGTTGCTCGGACGTCGTCAGGAAAATGTCTTCTAATTTTTTGTACTATTTCCTCTTCTGTGAGTTTGGGCCTTAGATCGCGGGCGAGGCTTATGTAGTGGAGTGCGTATCCTATGCGCGTTTGTTTTTTCGTCTCATCGTACCATTCATAGTCGAGTTTTAATTTTATGGCGTTTTGTATTTCCTCGTTCCAGAATCGTCGCTTGAATTCTTCTTCGAATTCTCCCCACTGTCGGATGGTATCTCTTGTGATGTTCCACCAACTTCTGGCAATACCGGTCATGCATTGGTTGATTATTATTTTGAAATGGTAGCGAGGGACGTATACGTCTCGGTATGCTCGTAGATCGCATAGAAATTGCATCGGTTTTTCTTGCGTTTTTCCGTTGAAAGTTGGTGCTTCGAGTCTCAAGTTGTTGTTTGACACCGTGGTGTTTATGGGTCCCTGTGGGGTCGTGTTTTCGTATGAATTTCTCCTTGTCGTTCCTGCCCTTCCAGTCATTAGTACGGGTGGAGGTAGACATGGTGTGTCTAGGTCTCCTTCACTCGCATTTATGGTTGGTTCCTGTTGGTTTCTGTGGGTGTTTACGAAGGTCGAATTCATTCGTGGAGGCGCTTCTCTGTTATTTGACATTTCGTGGACTTCGTCCTGTAGCATTTCTATGGATTGTGTTACATAACTCTGTATGGATTCGATTTTTCTTGAGAGGTTCTGGTTTTACGTCAAATCCGCGCGGTGTTTTTACAAAAACCGACAAATTTAAGACGTGTGAGGCGTTTCGGCGTGAGTTTTCCGTACTCTGGTCAAGGAGAATAAATTCTCCCTTTACCACACCTGACGAGAAACACCGAAGACGCAAGCCCCCTTTTGAGTCTAACCTTTCGGAAAATTACTCGGGACAGGGCTGAGAATGCTCGTTGATTATTCGCGTTAACCCGTCACTCGTCTCGATAAACTAAATTGATAAATTACCCCGCGGAGGGAGGGATTTTAGGTGGGAAGGGAAGTGGTAGGTTACTTTCACTTGGGGAAAAATTTACGGAAATGTCAGATAAAATAAATTAGAAAAATTGGGTTGGTACTTACGTTTGGTTTTCCTGGTGAAGTTGTTTCGCCGATAACCGATGCGTGGAAGGGAAAATTAATGGCAATCGTTTGTAAAAGAAATCGTTATACTCGATGAATCGTGAAGCTGTTAGATTTTATTCAAATAACCGAATAATTGATACACGTACGTTCGCTATTAACGTGCGCGAGCGATCGTTATTTCTCGATACAATATACTTAACGCGATACTTGTTGTTCGATAAAACAGTAAAACGAAATAAACAGTGTGGACTTGTACAAAAACGGCGGAAAACAATTAAATTCAATTTCTTCTAAGCTTTAGATAAATTCCGTATGATTAAAACTGAGAAAAAGTACATTCGAACCGAACTTAGACCGTTCGACCGTTTTTATTTTCAGTACTCACTCTGGACTTTGGCTGACTCTACAGGGTGGGGTTCCTCCGCGGTAATTATCGCCAACGGGCTGTCTACTGACTGCTCGGCGACTGACTGTACTATGAACTACAAATTTGAAATGTCGATTTGATACTCCCCGTTTCGGGCATTTTCCCGTCCTTATATAGGTCCTGGAGGGCTTAATTTTCTATGCGGGGGATTCTTGGAATTACAATAGAGCTCGGACTTTGGACTTTATCGACGATCCATTTTTTTCCTTCTAGCTGTGACGTCGTCGTCGTTCGATTATTTTCTTGAGTTGCATGCGAGGCGATACCACATGTCGCGAAGTGGTTGAAGGATTATTCCTTGCTTCGGTGGCACGCGTAAAGATAGAGAGAGAGAAAACGAAAGAAAGAGAGAGAGAGAGAGAGAGAGAGAGAGAGAAAAGCGCCTCGGTCAGGCAGCTAGGTGTCGAGGGTTTCGGGCCACGCTGTGCTGTAGATCCGAGTCGCTTCCGCTGTCCCTTTTATGACTAATACCGAATATAGTTCTTTGATAATGTTAAACTTATTTTAATTCTTAATAATGTGTAACGTAAATGTGCATATATAACTACTATAGTAACAAACTGTCTATGGTTTTCATATCCTCTCATGATCCTAATTGTTCAGTTAAAACAATATATTGGCTTTTCAATTTTCTATAATGTTAAATTTTCATATTTGCAATTATTTCTTGTATCCTTTTAAGTAAGCATTTCTCTTCTGAGTTCCTATCATAATTTTAGCTCAAAATTGTTCATTAGTATAAATGATTTTATATCAAAAGGCTGCTTACATTCACACTGGGTCACAAAGTATGTGTTCTATAAATATGTATTGTTGCGAGGGAACACTCCTCGTCTTATGGTGTTAACACAGAGAGAGACGGGAAAGACGGCATCGTCTCGGGGGCGACCCGAGCTTTGAGTCATCTTTACCATCTACAATATGAATCGTTTTTTCTTATTCTATCCTATTTTAACGCTGATTATGTGTATGATATTATTGTTTAGCTCTTATATCGAACTTCCGTTTAAATGGTTTGTTCCTTTTAAATTATTGATTTACTTATTAAATATATATATATATATACCATAGTTTGAATATTTACTTCATAAGAAGTCCAAATCTTTGCTACGATTGTGTTTAAATTTATATTTAAACGTTCAGAGATTCTGAAGAAATGCCTTTTGGGCTTTTGGTGTTCTGTAATCAAAAACAAATTCCAATTTCCTATCAATACCATTAATAAGACATAGGTCTTCGTGTAATATTTTTGTTCATTGCATTATTCGTCATCGGATATAAGAACTTCCGAAGCAACGAAAACGCTGCTACGTCAGTTAGTCTATCTTCGTGTAATATTCCTGTTTATTGCATCATTCGTTGTAGCATCTAGGGACTCTCCAAGCAACGAAAACGTTGCCACGGTAGTTAGTCTATCTTTGTATAATATTTTTGTTTATTGCATCATTCGTCATAGCATCTAGGGACTTCTAAAGCAACGAAAAGGTTGCCCCGGCAGTTAGTCTATCTTCGTGAGCCAGATACGGTATATGACGGGGGAAGGAAGCGACCACCCGACAGTCACCAATAGAACACGCGGACATGAATCAATTAAAGATTTCGATGACACGCGCCGCCAATGATATCCACCGGCCGTAGAGGGAAAACTCTTGATACGAGATTCAAGTCCCTCTACGCTGGCCGTTTAGAGTGGGGCAGTGGCCTACCAACTCTTGGTTTTTCGTTGTCAAGTACAGTGATGAACCTGGCCGTCCATTCCTGGCGCGCACCATGTGTCCCCACTGCCTTGCCTCGGCGTACCTGCAGGCCTCACCCCTCCCGCCGTCATTATACCTGTATAATCTCTGGTAGCTATAGGACTCGACAACGATGCAGGTTTATGATCTTCTTTAAAAGAAAGATAGATATTGGAGCATGGTTACGTCAGGACGTAACACTGGTCCAATGCGCGGAAGCGTTGCTCTTGTATCAAGCTCTCCAATGCTTGCTTTTGCTGCATTTCTTTAAGGATCGCTAAGAGTGACTGCATTGCGAGTTGCTGTACTGCCTCATGAGGTGCTGGGCTTATTGTAGGTGGAGCAGGGTATCCCGTAGAATTCGTTGTTATGTTGCGTGTACTGTCATTATGTGCTGCTAGAGGATGCAATTGTTGTCTTCTTTCTGCGTGTGTTCGTGTACTCGTGGCGTTTGGAAAAGCCTCTGGGAGGGGTGATATATTTACAGGCGTACTTCCTCGTAGCGCTTGGGACATTGCCAACGACTGTGCCATTGTCGGAATGATGGTATCGTCGATTCCTACAATTCGCGTTGTTTGTGTATTGGTTGTTGGTGTTGGTATGTCTCCACACGTGGTTTCCTTGCCTGGATCCATGTTAATTAATTTGAGTTTTGCAGATGTTTATTTTATTTTAGAGAGTTCTTCTTTCTTCTTTCTTCGCGCTTCTCTCTTCGGTGTTCGCTCTTCTCTCTTCTCTTTTGCTATCCAGCCCCACGTTGGGCACCAATGAAACGTTTCGCGATTTTATATCACTCTTCATTTTCGCTACGAGACGCGTTTGTTCGGGAGCGGCGTAAAATCGCGTAGTTTTATAATTTTATTTCGAGCGATATCATCCTAGATCGTTTGGAGAGTGGAGCTTGCTCGAAACCAGTTCGTGCTCTGGGCTGGATGGAACGAAAAGTGTCTGTGGTTTTATGGATTCGCAATCAATCTATTAGGTTGTTATTAGTATTTTTATTGTTGTTGTTTGTGAGACCTCAGTTTAGGTTTTTGTTGCGTCGCATTTGTCCATGAAGGACATGCGGTTTGTTACCCTTTCATCATTGGTCTTTTTATTGATTGGGTATTTCTTTCTTCTTTATGGTGCTGAAGGCACTTGATTGTTTGATAAGTCTGATTGATTGTTAGTTTAGACAGAGGTAGGAAGGACGTTCGTAGGACGATCTGGTCGTTCGTACGGGTTTTAACGTTCGCCTGCGAGAGTTTTTCTTAAATCTACGTATGCGGAATTGCTTCCGGTGTTTCGGGTTTTGACGCTATAATTCGTAAAGTGATGAGATATCACTTGTACGGAGCTTAACACTCAATTTATCTGTTTAGGGGTTATCGCGTTTGCTGATACGCGATTTTTCTAATATTACGTAAATGGAATGATAAATCTCCAGTTCCTTTTGGGTTTTGATGCTATTATTCGTAAAGTTATGAGATATCACTTGTACGGAGCTTAACACTCAATTTATCTGTTTTAGGGGTTATCGCGTTTGTTAATATGCGATTTTCTAATACTACGTAAGTGGAATAATAAATTTCCAGTTCTTTTTGAGTTTTGATTCTATTATTCGTAAAGTGATGATGTATCACTTGTACGGAGCTTAACACTCAATTTATCTGTTTTAGGGGTTATCGCGTTTGTTAATACGCGATTTTCTAATACTACGTAAGTAGAATAATAAATTTCCAGTTCCTTTTGGGTTTTGATTCTATTATTCGTAAAGGCGATATCTCATCATCGCCTTTACGGAGCTCAACACTCAATTTGTCTATTTCGGGGTTATCGCGTTTGCTAATGCGCGAGTGTCGAATATTGTGTAATTTTGATTTTGAGTATTTCTTGAATTGCTTTAAGATATCATTGGTCGAATCTAGATGGCCATCGACGCTTCGCGTGTCTCTATTTATGCGTTGCAAGGTGTGGCCTAGCTGCTGGGCTTAGTCCTCATACGGGGCGTTCCTTGGTACCTTCGTTAGATGTACCGGTCCGCCTTGTTTTTAATCATCGGACGTCTAGCTGGTGTTGTGCTATTTGGGATGTTATTGTTTTGGAATGCCCGTTCGCGAGATCTGTCTTTTGAGGCTCCGCCTTGCTAATGGTCGCGCGGAGATCTAATAGTAGGAATGCGAGTGCCGTGTGGTGAGGTGGTGTGTGTGTTACCTACCTATCTTAACTCGTCTTTGTTATTGTTTGGGTTCCTAGCTATAGCTCGCTGTTCGCAAAAGACACCGGGTTCGCAGCTATGATCAACTAGCTCTTTCTGTACCCTGGATACTGAAGCCTTTAGTCGCACTTAATTAAGCCACCTTATTGCGCCTTTAAGGGCTTTACAATTTGGTTTTTTAATTAGTGAGATTGGCCGAGGTATCCGTTCGTAGCAGGTGGTAGTTTGTGCTGGCCCTGACGTGGTCCCACCCACGCAGGTACACCCTACGAGTCGATTGCGCGTGGTGCAACAAGTCGAGATGCCACTCCCTTAACCTGGAGACACACGTACTTCTTCACTCTGCAAAAGACATGTAGCCACGGCGATATGCGTGGGGACACGTTAATGACAGAGTGCCCTAACGCTTCGATTGGGGGCGGCCAAAACGCAATGCAGGGGAGCCCTTTCCTCGCAGAGTATCCTAATTAATTCGTTTACTCAATTGACGGCCAGGACGCAATGCCAGGGAATCAGTTTGAGTAAAAGAATACTGTGTACTACCATGATATTTCCCAAACGGTTAGTTCTTATTGGTATAGTTTCGTTCGGTTAAACGACGGCCAAGCGCAATGCAGGGGAATCGATTGATCGAAAGAACACTGTTTTCGTTACGTTCTGAATTAAAAATGAATTTATGATGGCTGTCGGGCAGCACTTTATCTTGAAGAACAGATTTTCAACAAGAGCCTCGAGGCTTGTCCGGTCGTGGTTTATATAGTTTAGTGGATAGACCCCGAGGGGGTGTTTTTGGGTATGTCACGTGAAGTTTGTCGCCCTTCAATCACTAGGTGAGGGAGGTGCGGGGTGATGTATCGGTGTACCGTTATTTCTATATTTAGCCGGGCTTTGTCTTTTCTGAGTTTGAACCGCGGTTGTAGCGAGGTTGAATTTTGTTGGTCTGTGTTACATTTCCACCCGCAGGAGGTTCAAACTTTTCCTGAGAGTTTTTTACCGTTTGATTAATGTTTTTACTAATTATTGTCATGTGGGGTCTTATTTATTCTTTGTATGTTCTTCCTTGTCTAACTTATGGTTTGATTCGCGCTATGGTTGCTTAATTATTGTGAATTTGGTATTTTACAATGTGTTTTCTAGATGTTTTTCCTAGATTTTTGTGTAGTTCTTACTTTTGAGTGTTTTATCCGGGTAAGGCTTGCCCTACTCTTGATTTGTTAATTGTTTTTTGTAAGATTTTGGTTCGTTTTGTCTTTATTTTGTTATTAATACTTGATCCTTGAGTGGGGGTATATGGTGAGGTTTCATGTGGACTCCCCTTGTCGTTCACTCTTGAAAATTTGTGGAATTTCAAGAGTTCCACTAATTCTTTTGTAATTTCGCCGTATCGTGGCGTTCTCCGCGCATCGCGTCGGTGTGGTATGGTTTGCTTGAAGGGTGAAGCTGACTATGCCTTCTTAGCATGGTAAGGCGTTTGTTGTTACGCGTTGTTCCGCCTGCTTCCTAGTGGGGCGGGGGGTACTACGCTGGGGTCCGGTCTGTAGTGTGTGGTTCTGCTGTTTTGGCCTGCCCCTCGTCTTACTCGTGCGAGCTTCTTGCGAGCTGTGTTTGTTTTGATAGTAGTCTTATTTCATTTAGGTGGGGTCTTTGTCTGACGCCATGCTGTTTTAGGGTGGGTACTTGCGGTTGACCGTGTGTACCTACTTTAGTGCTATGTTATCCTGGTTCAGCCGATGTTTTTCTGTTCGTGTACGCTGGATGTGTGGGTGGTATTAAGGTTTTATTGTAGTAGCGGATCGCCGTAATGGCGTTCTGTTACAATTGATTTATTGAAATATTTCATTTAGTTATATGGTGGTATAGTTTCTACATAAGGAAACAGCCTGCTGGGCTTGCCATCGTTAGTATATCTATATCGGCTCTGTTATTATTCTTCGCCTTCGGAGGTGGCCTATTCTATACCTATATTGAGTGGACTGTAGTGGGGACAAACCTCTCGCTTGAGCTCTCCTGGCTACGCGATCTACTCGCTGGTCCCGCCGCTGTTCCGGTGGAGGCGTCAGCGCGGTGCATCCTCGGTGCATCGGCGCATCAGAAATGCGACAGGAGCGGCTCTAGCTAGTTTTTAGGGTGTTTTTTGAGTCCCTATGGATTTAATATATTTTTTATCTCTGCTACTTGAATGACTGGTGGCTCAGTAGTTGCCCTTAGAAGATGTTCGTTTTCCCTGGACCAGAGGTATCAGGCCTGGTCCTTGGAGTGGTGCGGTTGAAGGTGCTTCTCCTTGGGTTGACTAGGTGGCCCTTCTTTAGCTGGATGGCTGGTCCTCTCTTTGTTTGGTCAGCTGGTCCTCCTTTGGTAGATTCCGGATGTTGGCGAAAGTCTGTGAACAGAATGCTCTCCGACTGTGGTATGTCGTGCCCTTTTATACCGACTTCCCCGCTCTTCTTCCAAGTTATGCCGGTATAGCAGGGTATTACTCTATCTGCTAATCGTCCTGTAGCCCATCTCCTGTAGCCCATTTGTCCCGTTAATCTCCTCTCCTTGGTTATAGTGATTTAGCGTGTTCCTTTTAGATTGTTCTTCATATGTTTCTTGAGACTATAGTCTTACTGCTTGGTAGTATTACTATAGCTCGAGTAACGGTAGTTGGTCTTTATAGGTGTGCGTGCTGTGTGGTATGGATCTCTGTGTTTGTGTGTGTGGGCCTCGTTTAGGCTAGTCATTCTTGCGGTATATTTGATTATAAGACGAATTGGTCGTCTTATTGTCCCCCGATCCGAGGTGAATTCCTTGAATCGGGGATCAATTTTCTTTCTTCATTTCTACTTTGAATTTACCTGTCTTCTGTTTTGGTTTCTTAGCGGTCTATCTCTACTATCTCTTCGTGTTCTCGTCTAATCTCTTCTTGCTTATTGCTTCTATTTATGTTTTTATTTCCTCTATTAACTTATTCTATGTCTTATTTCGCTTGTGTATCGTTCTCACTTATTGATGCTATTCTGGTTCTTATTTCATCTACTTATACTTCTGTCTTATTCTATATTTTATTTTATTTCCTATCAGTTGTGTATTGTGGCAGGTTCTAGAAATAAATTTGTAGACATAATTAATGTGAAAAAATATTGTTCTGTTTATTTTCTTTTTATCTACGAGTTTTATGTGTTTTTAGGTTTTTTATTTATTTTTATTGGTTGTCAATCTCGATTTCTTCCTCGTTCTCGGTTGTGGCCTCGGAGAGTTGATCGTCGTCGGTCTGGTATCCTGAGTCGTCGGAGTCTTCTTTAAAGAAATGTGGGTCCAATATCAAACCCCCATCCGTCCCCCAATCGAATCGGGGTGGGTTGTCTCCTTTTGTTGCTACTTCGAGGTATATTAGTTCCTCGCTTAGTAGCCGGGTGTTCCCTTTTTCGTTGGTGCTCCAGCACTCCACCCATTTCGCTTCGGCGTGGGTTTCCCGTTGGTAGACGATGTCCACCTCGTTTCGTATATGGCGCTCCTTATGATGACCAACTCATTTTCCGTCCACTGGTTGTTTGGTTGTCTGATGCTCTCGAGGCCAACCGGGATTGCCTGGAATGCTATGTACAGAGCCTCTTCGGAAGGCGTATAGCAAGCCTCTATGTGTCCGACCTGGTCCATGGCGAGATCGCCTAGCCAGATGAGGATGTCGCCGTCGGGGGTTTCCTCGGTGGTTATGAGCCCACGGTAGAATTTATCGTCGGAGCGATACAGGATTGGTCGTCCGATGTAATCTTCGCCGAGCTGTAACTGGCGGACTCCTGGTGTTTCGATTTGAAGTTCTTCAAAATGTTTTATTAGATTCTCTCGGGTCCCTTCGGGATCCTCTTTATAGATGTAGAATCTCTGAGCGTCAGCGACGCTGATGATTTCGATTCTTTCGTAACTTCATTGAAGGTTGTCGACCGGGTAATTCCTGTACATTTTTCATTTGTTGTTGCTGGTTTGTAGATCTGATTTAAACTATCGCTCTTGCCTTAAATTTTGAGCCACGAAGGTGCTACTCATCCCCTCCATCCTTCCTGGTTCCCACCCTCAGACGTTATCGTCAGTGATTTTAATGAGACCGTCACCGTCTATCGGATATTTCAAGTCCCAGCGTTTGACTTTATATGTTATTTCCGAAATTTGTAATATTTTTCCTCTCCAGCTTTTAATTTTTTTGTTTTTTATTGTTATCCTTCTTAGTTTTCGCATTTTTTCGTGTTTTATTTGCATCTTTCGTTTGATTTTATTTTGGTATTTAATTTTTCCTACTTACCCCCGTTTAGCGTTGGGTCGATAGTGGTTATCGATCTATGATTACTCTATTTATTACCGTTCGTAGTTCTCTTAGCGGGGATTTGTTTATCTTCGGTGAATGAGTAGGGACGGTCTCAGCTGGATACTTCGGTCGATTCTTTATCCTTGGTGTTCGGTGTGTTGTTGATCGACCCGTGGTACTGAATGTTTAATTTATCCTTAGAGTGGATGAATTTAGAATTTGCGTATTTTTAATTTATGTCTATAGTGCCTGCCACAATCAAATTTCTTAACCTAATTTCTTATTTCTAATTTTCTCATGTCTTTTACACATCTGTGTAAAATGTGTGTAAAATGTAATCTGTGTAAAATGTGTGATGTACATCTGCCCCCTTAAGAGTTCGGCTTGCGAATGATATAACTTTGCTTTCTCCTTCTTCGTTTTTCTGTGATAGGACGGCTCCAAGTTCATATCCGCTCGCGTCGGTTGTTAATATGTATAGTTTTCTGGTATCTGGGAATCGAAGGATGACTGTGTTGTGTCGCGGAATATTCCTCTTCACGTATTCTCAGGAATATTCCTTAGCGGACACAGCTAGAGATGGAATTCTGAAAGATAGCTGTCATACAAGACAGGATGCGAAGTAGACGCCGACGCAGCATGAGGCGACTCACGAGGCGATCTACGATTGGCTAAAGCTAAAGCTGCCAACTAAGGGATTTTAGCAAACGCAGTTACTAACTGCTTTACTAAAATCAGAATTAATTTAGACTCAACAGAGAACGGTTGGTTCCTCGTGAAATTCTCGAAACTACGCATTATTGCACTTTCTTACTTTGACTTTTAAATACTTCCTTTTACATAAATTCGTGTTTTCATCGATAACTCGAGATTCATCTCCTTATCGGCAAACGATCCCAAAAAATAATAACTTTTTAATATTATACCGAATACCGAATAATCCAATTACGCGGTACCGACATAACATTTGGTGGTAGCGGTGGGATCTGCCGAAGTTAAGTGATTCGCGATTTATTAGGACAAAAGTGTTTTGGACAAAGTTAAGAGCGACACTAACGTGACGACTACAACGCGTGCAAGGACACCAGTGTAGTTCGTGAAAACCCGACTAATCTAACGCGAAGCCGTGAAGTGAACGTCGGTGCGGGGTGACGTATCGGTCAACCGTTTAAAGTCCCGACTGACGGTGTCACGTCAAGTCGCGGAAAACCGCACAAAGTGTGCAACCGAGTACGCGAAACAGCTACTTGAGAAGAAGCCGTCACGCAACCATTGGCGACGCACTAAGGAC
Source organism: Cylloceria caligata (assembly GCA_963942595.1). Taxonomy (NCBI): domain Eukaryota; kingdom Metazoa; phylum Arthropoda; class Insecta; order Hymenoptera; family Ichneumonidae; genus Cylloceria; species Cylloceria caligata. The sequence continues at coordinate 38,995,100 of OZ012710.1, forward strand.
GAACCCAGGAACCAGCGAAGAAACGGGTCAACAGCGTCAAGGAAGGCGTCAAGGACCGTCAACAGAAAGGAGCTGCAGGACACCAAGTCGGCAACACCTCAGAATATCACCATGGAAAGGACCGTCTACCAGATCATCTTTCTGTAAGTGGCGGTTACATTATACTTATACATATAGCCGATAAACCAAAGCCAGTTAGGACAGATATTTGATATTTCTGTCGAAATTTTGTGGGCATATCATAGAGTTTTGTTCGCCGCGAAATTAGCTACATGCCGATGTTTAGGGGAGCGATACCGAAACGTAGAGTCAATTCATTAGGAAATACGATACCCGGCGAAGGGGTAGACTCCGCAGCTGGATTAGCTGTCGCTGTAGTAGAAATCGTATACGAAGCGCGCAGGGCGTTAACAGGGCTCTCGCCGTCGGGTCGAATCCCCACCGATAGGCAAGAGGCCGTCGCAGGCCGACTGGACGCCGAGTTCGGCGTAAACCCACTCAGGGGCATGGCATTTCGCGATAACCGTAGTATAGGTAGCGACGACGTGTTCAATATAGCTACTGGCGAACAAACGCCTGAACACCTAAACGAGGACATGGATGAGCGGGAACTCGGAAGCTTGCAAACGATAGATCGCGTAGGTTTCCCGACAGCTAGCGGTACGACGGCACGATCGGTGACTTCAAGAGTACAAGATCGGTTAGAGGCGATCGATCGGAGGCACCGTGATTTGGTAAGAGCTCGACGGCAGTGCGAAAGGCTGCAGCGCGAGCATGAGCAAAGTCAACGCGAACTCGATCGCGAACTCCAGGGGGTCGAAACACCGTCAGCAAGACGAAACTTGGCGGATACGTTAAATGAGGTAGGTGCGGACGAATACGAGCTCATCCGCTCCCTAAGAGAACAAATAGCTGAGCTCCACCAACGGTTAGGAGGAGCAGGGATGGAAGACCGTCTGCCCCCCGTACGATCCCCGAGACGCACGCAGTTCGAGGAGACGCAGAGGCCCTCAAATATGCTCAGCCTCAGTCTCGGCATAAAAATGGTAAAAACGTTCGACGGCAAGGATTCGAAGGCATTGCCGCTCTTCTTAAAGTCCTGCGAGACGATATTCCGCAGGGTAGCAGAGGAGGAGCATGACACCCTCCTCGAGTTGATCGTCATGAGCAAATTAGAAGGTGCGGCAGCAAGACAACTGCAGCACAAAACCATGGCGCAACTCAGGAGCGAGCTGGAAGCATTGTACGGACAACGGAAGTTCCTGGCTACGTTGCAAATGGAGTTCAGCTCCCTCCGGCAGGGACAGAACGAAGACATCGCCGCCTACGCGGCAAGAACGGAGAGAATCACGGTAGACATCGCCGAAATATTCTGCGAACCGTTGAAACAGAGGATCAGAGGATCACCGACGAGAGTGTCACCCGACGAAGCGCACAGGCCAACTTCAAAAACGGCCTGCACGGCCAGGTGCAAGTGCTGGTACGTGCGAGAAATTACCAAACTCTGCATGACTCTGTGGCAGGGGCCATAGAGATGACCAACATGGTGCAGCCAAAGGGAGGGGCTGGCGGAGCACTAAGCCACCCCAGATGGTCCCTAGGCGCACTATCCCGACAGGGAGAAAATTGTTTCACCTGCGGAAAAGCTGGACACATGGCTCGAGACTGCACCCGGACATCGGGAAGAGTAAGCTTGCCTGCGCCTACCGAGAACAAGTCCATACACAACGTCAACATCGTGTGCAACTACTGCCAGAAGAAGGGCCACGTGTGGAGGGACTGCAGAAAGAGGTTGTCGCTAAACCAGAGCGAACCCGCTCGGACGACACAGCGCCCCAACGGCAAAAGGACTCAGAGGATAAGGCGAAAAAAACAACAGTAACGACGGGTACCGGTCGGAATAGTACGGACACCCGCCCGCTGGCAACGATGAGGCTGAACATACTAACAGCCCAGCAAAAGCCCGCAAGCAAGCTACAACTGCTACAAGTAACGTTGCCGGCGTCGAGTGCCACCACCAGTGACTTCGATATTATTGCATCGCTGGCTGTGACCGGGGTACTCACCCTCAAGGCAGACATCGGAGCCCAATGCAGCATCATTAAAGAAGACTGTCTGAAACCTGAGACTATGGTGAAAGACTGCAAAGTGCAACTGCAAGGGGTGGCAGGCGAAAAATGTACTCCTCTAGGAATCGAGAAAATCACGCTCGAGACGCCGGCTCTAAATGTAGAGCACTGGTTTTACATCGTTCCGAGCGCCGTGCCATTGAGGGTCAACGTACTGCTCAGAATGGACTTCATTAAACGGCATAAAGCAGATATCTTGCACGGCGAAATGATTAAACTATACGGACATTGCATGCCGCTTTTAAATGGATCGGTGAAGATGACCCTGCCGCCGCGCAGCGAGACCGTCGCTTACGCCGCGACCAAGAGCAAATTTATCGGACTGCTCTCTAAAATGGAACTCGGAAACGGAGTAATTATGGGAGCCTGCATCACGCCGCCGCACGGTAGTAGCTGTGCAGTAAGTCTGATAAACACCACAGAGAAGGCTGTTGAGGTACAACGCCCGGTGATGGAACTCGAGCTCCTAGAGATAACGGCAGTGGGTCACGGTCCCGAGGCCGCGACGCCCGAAGTATGCACCGTCAGCGCGGAGTGAGGGGCCGACCACCTCGCGCGACTAGCTCGAGAGCTCGACACAGAAAATCTCAATAAAGAAGAGCGCGAAACGCTCGACGAGATTACAAGGGAGTACGAAGACGTATTCCATCTGCCAGGGGATAAGCTGCCATGCACGCCGATGGTGGAGCACGTAATTCCTTTTAAGGAAGGGGCGCAGCCCATTAAGGTGCACCCATATAGGCTGCCGGAAACCCACAAAAGAGAAGTGGAAAGGCAGACCTGCGAAATGCTAACAGAAGGCATTATCCAGCCCAGCAGAAGTCAGTGGAACGCGCCACTGTTGGTTGTGGCAAAGAAACCAGACGCCGCCGGAGTAAGGAAGATGATAGTAGTCGTGGATTTTCGTAAACTGAACGAAGCCACCACCGGGGACTCGTACCCACTGCCGAACATCACGGAGATATTGGACCAGCTGGGACGAGCACGGTATTATACGACCTTGGACCTCGCCTCGGGATTTCACCAAATTCCGATGGCGCAGCAAGATAAGGAGAAAACTGCGTTTTCCACTCCGCAAGGCCATTTCGAATATAACCGCATGCCATTTGGACTTAAGAACGCGCCACCGACCTTCCAGAGGCTGATGAACTCGGCGTTAGCGGGACTGGAAGGAGTTAAATGCTATGTGTACCTTGACGACATAGTAATACACGGAAAGACCTTAAAGGAACACACCGACAGGCTGCGAGAGGTACTGCAGTGGCTAAGGGAGGCCAAATTGGCCGTGCAATCCAGCAAGTGCCAATTCCTGCGAAAGGAAACGCAGTACCTTGGCCACATAATTTCCGAAGAGAGAATGCGAGCGGGTCCCCTGAAATTAGAAGCGGTAAAGGAATTCCCGGTGCCGAGGGATGTAAAAGGAGTTCAATCCTTCCTCGGACTAGCCGGTTATTACCGAAAATTCATCAGAGATTTCTCGAAAACTGCTAAGCCGCTCACGGAATTAATCCAGAAAGAGGTTAAATTCGAGTGGACCGCTGTAAGGGATGCCGCATTCGAAGAACTGAAGACGACACTTACCACGGCACCGATATTGCAGTATCCGGACTTCAAAAAGCCGTTCATCGTGACAACAGACGCATCAGATCGGGCGCTCGTCGCAATAGTTTCGCAAGGCAAGATCGGGGACGATTTGCCCATATGCTACGCAAGCCGCACCATGTCGAAGGCTGAGCTGAATTACATTACTACGGAAAAGGAATTACTCGCAATAGTTTGGGCTCTCGCTCAATTTCGGCCATACATCTATGGTACTCGCTTCACGGTAGTGACCGACCACCAACCGCTCACCTGGTTGTTCGGAGTAAAAGACCCAGGATCGAAACTAATGAGGTGGAAGATAAAATTGGCAGACCATGAGTTTGACGTCGAATATAAAGCAGGAAAACGAAATACAAATGCAGATGCACTAAGCCGAATATTCCTCACAACAAGGGCCCAAGCGAGAGCGAAGAACGAAGTCCGTGTGTCGAAAGAGGACAGCATGCCGGGGCAAGTAGGCACAACGAATGACCGCACAAAGCGGACAGCCGTAGATACCCCGTATAGCCATGGTAGCTCGCTGGAGCGAAAGGTCGAGCCCGCCCGCGAGAGAGACGTGGACAGCAAGCGCCCGAGTACGGACAGCCGCACAAAGTAGAGAGCCAAGATTACAGCGGGCCAGCGGAGCAACGCGGCAGAGAGAGAGGCCGCGCCGGCCAATGCGCCAGAAGAAGATGGAGAGATCCGCAGCGTGGACGCAGATCGCTCTACTGAGCCCCACAGCCTTGCCGCGAAGCCGAGCGGTAGGGGAAGGGGCAGACCACGCAAGCTAGGGCAGAAAGGCACGAGTAAGACTGCAAGCATCGCCGAAAGGGACAGAGCGAGCGCTGCAGCGGCGGAGCTACCGGTGGGCACACCGAGCAAGGAAATTGCGGGCCAAGCGCTGCACGAGCCTGCTGAGGAAGCGAGGCAAAGAGGAGGCCGCAGCCCATGAACCTCCCGCACCACAGAAGAAAACAGCGTTATGAAAGAGCGCAGCGACTGCCGCAGTGGCGTAGCCACTCCCTCCTTCGAAGACCGCCTGAAAATCATAAAAGAATACCACGACACCCCCATAGGAGGGCATCAGGGTATCAGGCGTACGTTGCATCGGATCCCGACCAAATACGACTGGCCCGGCATAAGAAGGGATTTGAAAAAATATAAAACATCCTGCGAATCCTGCCAGAAAAATAGAATCGGAAAAAAGGAACGAGTGCCGATGGTGGTAACGGACACCCCATCAAGGTCATTTGAAAAAGTCGCGGTCGACATCGTAGGACCGTTACCGGAAAGCGCTTCCGGGAAAAAATATATACTCACATTTCAGGACGCACTTACCAAATACAGTGCAGCGATCCCCCTGCCGAACCAAGAGGCTTCGACGGTAGCGAGAGCGCTAGTGGAAGAACTAATTTGCCGGCACGGAACGCCGGAAATAATACTATCGGACCAGGGCACCAATTTCCTCAGTGTAACCTTCAAGGAAATGTGTCGACTGCTGCGAATTAAAAAGATACAAGCTACTGTCTACCATCCCATATCAAACGGCGCACTAGAAAGATCGCATCGCACCCTCGCTGAGTACCTGAAAAATTTCATAGACGAGGATCAAGGTAATTGGGACGAGTGGCTGCCGTACGCGATGTTCACATACAACACCACACCACATACGGGGACAGGACTGTCGCCCCATGTATTGGTGTACGGACGCGAAGCCGAGTTGCCGACCGCCGTGAAACAGGAGCCCCGTGGCACCTATGCATACGACGACTACGTCCAAGAGCTACGTGAGCAACTACGCTCCGCATGGACGGTAGCTCGCGATAACCTGGAAGGCGCGAAAAGACGGTCGAATGCTACGTACGACCACAGCGCACAGGTGCAGGAGTACCGCGTGGGGGAACGCGTACTGCTTCGCGACGAGACGGTGCGCAGGGGGCGGTCAGCTAAGCTGACCCCGAAATGGACGGGACCCCAGGAGATAGTGGAAGCGAGGCCCCCCGTCAACTACATCGTCCGGAAGGGACGTAAAGTTCAGGCCGTGCACGCAAACCGCCTGAAGCTTTTTATCGAGCACTAAAAACTAAACATTAAATAAAACTAAATAAAAATGGGTAAGGAGCCCCTCAGGACGCAGGGTAAGGAACTCCAATGAAATAAGAGATAAAAATCAAAATCAAACTTTAATTATAAATCGTATCGTAATCGATAATCGAACAAAAACAGTGCCGCACGCTGGACAAGTGCAGAGGGGCCCCTCCGCAAAAAAAGGCGCAACTCGATGAAATCCGGGTGGGGCTCCTCGTCGCCTACCCAGGGCCCCAGGCCCCACAGACAGTTGACGGCCCGGCGGCAATTTTCCCGGCGGCGGTGGACGGCTAAGACCAACAGGAACTCGTTCGAGAGCCACCTCCTACTAGGCCCAGGCACAACTACCAGGCAGCTCTGAAAATAAAAATAAATAAGAATTTTATAGAAAAAGCACTAACATTAAAAAACCCAAGGAGGTAAGGAGAATACTCACAACCAGCTCCAACACCTGGGGAGACAAATCCCTCCCCGTACACACAACCGCTCCGTGAGCCCCGGAGACGTTGAATAAGATCGTAGAAGACATGTTTGCTGTTAGGTTGTTAGAATAAGAATGAGCCAAAGAGCCCTCGTGCGAAACTCGCGAGACTGCAACGAAAGAGGGAGAACTCACGCTTTCCTCCCCTCGTCTGATTGCAGATTAATCGCAGCAAGGTGTGGACAAACCACAGCCACACCGCATACGGCCGACTACGTCGTCAGCACTTTTGCCAGCACTCCGGGCATCTACTACGAGAACATAGGGAGCCTTACGATAATTCAATCGACGTGGCGACTGATAATCAGGCTGGACCTCGCTGCACTACTGCACCGAGAAGGAGAGATAAGCAAAAGCCTACAACGTCTGACGGAGCTGTGTGAAAGCGAAACTCGCGTCAACGATATATGCCCCGTCATAAGCGACTCGGTTCTGAGAATGAAGAGAAGAATAGAGACAGGGATACTGACCATATTCGACCTTCTCGGGACCCACCCCGTCAGAGAGCGCCGAGGATTGGTAGACGGCCTTGGAAGCATAATCAAGGCCATCACGGGAAACTTGGATGCCACCGACGCAAAGGGAACTACATGAAGAGATAACGCGCCTGGAGGCGTCCCACCAGACCCTGAAGGAAGCGTTAAAAAATCAAATACAGGTCATAAAAACCACGCTCAGCCTATTTAACGAAAGCGCGCAGCACATACAGGCTAACGAACAGACCCTGCTGTCCCTGATGCAGCATATCAACCGCACGCTCAACGGCGAAGTATACTACGTAGAGAGACGCCAACACTTGGACGAGACGCTCAACGTTATAAGTATTGCGGTCGAAGCATTACTCATTGTCAGTGACGTACAGGAGCTAGTGTGGCTGGTGGACGATATAGCTAGCGGTAAGGCCAGAGCAACGTCCCTGCCGACACGCACACTCGCTAGGCACCTCGTAGAAGCACTACCACACCTACCGTCGGGCAGTAGTTTCCCGGTCGCAATAGCACACGACCAAGTGTCAACACTTATGCGACTGGCAGATACCAGGGCTTACAGCGAAGGCAACGCAGTGGTACTCGTGCTGGATATACCGCTGATCGGGCAGCAACGATATAGTATGCAAAAAGCGACCGAGACCTACTTGGTAATAGATATAGAGAATCGCAAGTACCTGAGGATGACATCCGATGACTTAAAAATTAGCAAGGTACTGGGCAAATCCTACATTTGCCCACCCACACACCCTACTATTCCGGTCACAAACGACGCGCCCTGCGAAGTCCTAATCTATACGAAAATGGACACTGGTAACGGAAAAAATTGCGCGAAAAGGGTTATCAAAATCACCCACCCCTTAATCGTTCCAATGCAACAGCAAGGACGATGGTTAAACGTCGCGCCAACCCCGGTTCCCGTAGGAATAAATTGTGGGAAAAATCCTACTCTGCACGAAATACTAAATAATTCAGGAATACTGCCTTTGGTAGGCGTATGTATAGTAACCGCCCGAGATTTCAGCATCAAAACCATCGGGCGAACATAGCAGATCATACGGGAAAACTACCTTCCGTCGTTTAATTTGACATTAACGGAGATCGAAGCTCGGGCGCCCCCGACGCAGACCGAGAGGACCATCCCACTACAGAGCGTGCTGCGAGACCCCGAAGAGCTTCGGAAGCTCGGAGCTCGAGCCGACCAAATCATGGACAAGCTCAATACTGCCGAAGACGGGATGCAACACATCCACAATCTGAGTTTCTACTCCTTGGGCGCTATAGCGCCGATGCCTTGGTTGGCTACGTTCTGCTTAAATGTTACAGGTACAAAATAAACAGAACACCACCGAGCACTAGAGAAGCAATAACCCCGGCAGCCGCCGAGGTAATTATCAACCTCGAGCCTCTCGGACGACAACAGCCAGAGGAACGACTGCGAACCGAGCTGGCCAGGTTATGCAATCGTCCCCCCAACCGAGAACGACTTGCTCGACTTGAACGACACTAACATACAAAAATGAAACATTTTACGTACTATTACACATATATTATATATCTGCTTTGTACGTAATTTCCCTTAATAAATATGGTATCTCTTCGTTAGAGAGGCCCGTGCAATCTGCTTTTGCACTGTCTGAATGATTTTTATACTTCTCTGTTTGTTCACCTAAAGGTCCCTGAAAACCTGTTATTTCTTCTTGGTTGTTGTGCCGCGGAATATTCCACTCCGTATTTAGTATATTTGGGAATATTCCATAGCAAAGAAACATTGGAATTCGTTCAAGACAAGAAACGAAGTCCAATGCCCGATCGTATGAACGACCCCAAGAACGCTGACGCAGCATGAGCGACTCGCTTGGCGTTCGGGCGAAAGGCTAACGCTAAAATTGCGAATTAAGGGATTTTCGTGAAGACAGTTAGCAACTGCTTTACGAAAAGACAGTATTAAATTAGATTGAAAAGAGAACGGTTGGTTCCTCGTTTAATACTCGAAACAACGCATTATTGTACTTCTTACTTTGATATATAAATAGGCAACGGAAAGTTACCGTGGCTTATAGAAAATACTTCCTTTTATATAAATTCGCGTTTCCATCTTTTACTCGAGATCCATCTCCTTATCGGCAAACGATCCCAAAAAATAATAACTTTTAATATTATACCGACTACCGAATAATCCAATTACTCGGTACCGGCATAACATGGTTAAGGAAAATACCTTCGTTATCTTTTGTAGATTTGATGCTAGAGACTCCAAAATTTTGCTTGTTATACGATTCACTCGCTGTTACCGTTAAAGGACAACTCGCTTTATTAGAATTTGAAATTCTATTCCTTTCTTGCCTCGAATAGTCGTTATGTACTGCAATCTTATATTCAGTTATTTCTCTTCCTTCGAGAGGAATAGTTTTATTATCGCTATCTATTTCAATGTCAAAGACTCTAAGATTTTGCTCGTTATACGATTTGCACGCAATTGTTGGAACTTGGTACTGTTCTTTTAAGATTCGTCGTTTTAATCTCTGCGCTTGAATTTTCCTTCCTGCTCTATGGGTTTTAGGCATGGATAAATGATTCGGGTCAATAGTGGTAGGGAAATTGTTAGAATAAGTAAGTAGTACGTGTAGTTATGTCTGTCTTGTTGGTATAATGTGTTTCGTGAGCGAACCTTGTTAGCCTTAACCCCACTTACGCGAGGAGCTAAAACATAGCATTTCTTTCACTAGTGTAATGTGTTTTGTGAACGAACCTTGCTAGCCTTAACCCCACTTACGCGAGGAGCTAAAACATAGGATTTCTTTCACTAGTGTAATGTGTTTTGTGAACAAACCTTGCTAGCCTCAACCCCACTTACGCGAGGAGCTAAAACATAGGATTTCTTTCACTAGTGTAATGTGTTTTGTGAACGAACCTTGCTAGCCTTAACCCCACTTACGCGAGGAGCTAAAACATAGGATTTCTTTCACTACCCTAGCGGGTTTGGCGAGCCAAAATTTGACTGGTTATTCTAAACTGGTTACGTCGAAAACTTTCACTCAAATATTGACTGGTAAGTTACTACCAGTCATATTTTGGATGGTAACGGTAAGCGAGAATCAAATAACCATCGAAAATGAAACTGGTAAGTGGGATTAACCAATCTATGCATGAAAAGAGCCTACCAGTCAAAATTTGAGTGAATGTTTTCGACGTAACCACTTTGCAAAATCGCACAACCCGCTAGGGTAGTGTAATGTGTTTTGTGAACGAACCTTCCTAGCCCCGAACTCACTTGCGCGAGGAGCTAAAACATAGGATTTCGTTCACTAGTGTAATGTGTTTTGTGATGATTGTGTTGTAAGTGATACGTGCGCGGGCAAATCTGGTTGCCCAGGTGTTAGGTTGAAAAGAGGATAGTTAAGGTAGGGCTTTCAGAATGCTGTCTGCTGGTGTAAGCGGGACGGTGGATTTAATAGATGAGGTAGGGTTTTAGGACGTTGTCTGCTGGTGTAAGCGAGACGGTGGATTTAATGGATGAGGTAGGGTTTTAGAACGCTGTCTGCTGGTGTAAGCGAGACGGCGAGTTTCTTAAAGGCCTATTTTATGAGAATGGATGGAGTAGGGATTTTAGAATGCTGACCGCTGGTGTAAGCGAGCCGGTGAATTTGTTAAAGGTCTGTGGCAGAAAGAGTAGCACGTGCAGGTGGAGGTGTAATGTTATGAGCGGTGGATGGAGGTGAACGATTCTAGTGATCGCTCGAGGGGGTTGTTAAGATGAGCAACGTAGGAGTGAATAGCAGAACTATTTTGTAATTCTATTAATATTTTCAAAATTGTATGCCAATTGTTTTAACGCTTGGTAGATTGACAGATTTTATGTAAATGATAGTACCAAGAAGTTAATGTTACGGAGCGAATCGTATAAAAACAACACAAGAAGTCTGATGGTTGTCTGGTTAAAACAAATATAATATTACTCTCTATAATTAATATTTGGGGAAGCGATTTTCCTTGTAGTTCTCCTCACGTATGTTTTAACAGTTATTCTTTCTTGCTGTTTTATTCGTTCTAAACCGAATTGATTTAAGAAAATTTCTGACGTGACTTCTTCAATGAGTTCTTGCGCGAGAACCTCGAGTTCCCTTATACGCACTTGAAGTACCAATAATTTTTCCAATGGACCCATATAATGGAGTACAACTTATGAATATGTATATATATATATATATATATATCCACGTATATGTCTTTCAATACAAGTTTTATCTTGTCTCCTTTTTTTTTATTCACCAGTCATTATCGAATATTAGTTTCCACATTTGATTTCCACGAGGTCAATTTACTTACGAAGAAGGCTTACCGTATAACTTGAATAATAGCTGGTATTCTTCTAAAAAGATGATAATTTTTTATGAAATGGCTTGGCTCGTTAAAATTCAATAAAAAGTAAAAAAATCAATTTCTTTAAAATGAATCAATTCTCAAAAATGCGATGAAAAGAGAAAGGTTAGATTTTATGAATGAGATCGTTTTATAAAAACTCAGTAGTAAAGAATGATAGTTTTTCATGCAGTGGATCGAATCGTAAAAATTCAATAAACAGTAAAAAGTCAATTTCTTTAAAATAAATTAACTCTCGAAAGTGCGGAAAAAAGGGTAAGGTAGGATTTAATGAATTAAGTCGTTTTATAAAAACTCAGTAGTAAATTATGATAGTTTTTCATAAAATGCGTTAAAATTCAATAAAAAGAAAAAAATCGATTTCTCTGAAATAAATCAATTCTCGAAAATGCGGTAAAAAGGGAAAGGGTGGATTTTATAAATTAATTCGTTTTTCTAAAACTCAGTAATAAATTATGATAATTTTCATGAAATGCATTGAATCGTTAAATTCAATAAAAAGTAAAAAATCAATTTCTTTAAAATAAATCAATTCTCAAAAATGCGGTAAAAAGGGAAAGGGTGGATTTTATAAATTAAATCGTTTTCTAAAAACTCAGTAATAAATGTTGATACATTTTCATGAAGTGCATTGAATCGTTAAAATTCAATACAAAGTAAAAAATTAATTTTTTTAAAATAAATCAATTCTCGAAAATGCGGTAAAAAGGGAAAAGGTGGATTTTATAAATTAAATCGTTTTCTAAAAACTCAGTAATAAATGATGATAATTTTCATGAAATGCATTGAATCGTTAAAATTCAATAAAAAGTAAAAAATCGATTTCTTTAAAATAAATCAATTCTCGAGAATGCGGTAAAAAGGGAAAAGGTGGATTTTATAAATTAAATCGTTTTCTAAAAACTCAGTAATAAATGATGATAATTTTCATGAAATGCATTGAATCGTTAAAATTCAATAAAAAGTAAAAAAATCGATTTCTTTAAAATAAATCAATTCTCGAGAATGCGGTAAAGAGGGAAAAGGTGGATTTTATAAATTAAATCGTTTTACAAAATTCAGTAACAAAGAGGGATTATTTTTCGTGAAATGAATTGAATCACTAAAACTCAATAAAAATAAAAAAATCGATTTTCGAGGATTAAATCGGCTTACAAAACCACGGTAAAAAGGGCAAAGTAAAAATATTTTCTTTTCAGTTGATTCTTTTACACAATATTAGTTTGAACAAAACTAACACTCTAATATCCCGGACGAGCCCCCAGAATTTGTTACGTCAAAATCGCGGCCTATCTTACGAACCCACGAATTTAACATAGATTTCACGTTTCGGTGTATCTTTTCCGTGCTCTGGTCAAGGAGGATAAATTCTCCCTTTACCACACCCGACGAGAAAATACCGAAGACGCAAGCCCGTTTTTGAGTCTAACCTCGCGGAAAATTACTCGGGATAGGGCTGGAGTGCGTTTTGTTCTTGGTTGGGGATAATCACTTCACGAATAATGGGGTGGGACTTGAATGACAATTTTACGCGGAGCAAGATTTCACTTTTAATTGGTAATAAAAAATTGTACTTACGGTTGTTTGTCGCTCTGGTTCTTGCTGTTGAACGTTGGTTTAGACGTAGACTGGTATAGTCGTACAAACTCAAAATCGAACGTTGGTGTTGGTGCGTATTAATATTTATTGAAACAAAACTACATGAGTAGTTGAATGTTGCACGTTCAATATTCCCGATTTTTCAAGCGTTAATAATTATAAGTATTACTGTACTCTTACTCTGTACTACTTGAAACTATACTTTGTGAAAATTCAGCCGTGGTGGAAAATTATCGTTCTGTACTACTTTATTTCCCGGCAAACAGTACTACTTGTTGCCTTGGAAAAAAGTCTAACTCACTGCCGGCGACTTATTGACTGCCTAGGCCAGTGATTAGTCCTCTACTTAACTCCCCCGTGAAACTGTCTTACTTGACTCCCCGTGAAAAAGTCTTACTTGACTCCCCGTGAAAAAGTCTTACTTGACTCCCCGTGAAAAAGTAAGTGTCGCCGGCCGATTTTCGCGGCCTTTTATAGGGCTCCTGAGCGTCGCAAATTCTTGTCGTCAAGCGCGTAAAAGAAGAGAAGGGATAAAACCCTATCCTGATTATAAGAATTTTCCCGTGGTCTATCTCGACCATACACGTATTCATTCCCCTTACTCCGCAGAGTAGCTTCTCGACATGCAGAGCCATAGATCTATGCAAGTGCATCGGTATGGCGCGCTCTGATTTGTCCGCGCGATGTGTTACACAGAGGACCACGCGATTAGGTGAGGGAACGCGTTCGAGGCGTTTTTTCCCTGAAAATGAGGCGATTTCTACCACCTCGCTTCTAGGCCTACTTTCGATAGAGTTTCCTAGTCTAGGTAATATCCTTATGCTCGCTTCTATGTAGATGTGTCTATGGTAATGGCTTAGTTTTTCAGCGTTTGTACGGAACTTAATTAAATCCTTCACATGAAACCACTAGTAATAATTTTGTTACAAATTCTGTAGTTAACTTCGACGTATGCAACCTGATTTCTGCGTTAATCACTTATTAGTATAAATGGTTTTGTTGAGTTATGGCTTATTCCACGCATCATTGGTTATTCGTTAAATTAATGATTACTCTACTTATATCAGGGGTACAAATTGAAAATGCGGGTTTGATAACAGATGGCGTTACTAACGCTATACGCATCAGGCAGTACTGTGACTATGTTCATGTCAAAGCTACGTCTTAAAGCTTTAATTTTCAGTATGTGTCAATTTGTCGCAGTGTCAAATTCATAGTTTTTTTGAGCTCTCAATATGTCGAGTTTCGTGCCAACAAAACAGCATTTGCGGGAAGTTTTAATTTACTTCTTTAATTTGAAGAAAAGTGCTGCTGAAGCACATCGATTGGTCTCCGAGGCTTATCCGAGTCATGTTCCATCGGTTTCAACGTGCGAGAGATGGTTTGTGCGGTTTAGAAGTGGTGATTTTGACGTTGAGGACAAAGAGCGGCCGGGCCAAGTGAAAAAGTTTGAGAATGCTGAATTGGAGGCAATACTCAATGAAGACTCGTGTCAAACTCAACAAGAGCTCGCAGATTCATTGGGAGTGACACAACAAGCCATTTCCCATCGTATAAAAGCCCTCGGAATGATCCAAAAGCAAGGACATTGGGTGCCGTATGAGCTGAAGCCGAGAGACGTCGAGCGCCGTTTTTTTGCATGCGAACTGCTGCTCGAACGGCAAAAACGGAAGGGTTTTTTGCATCGCATTGTCACTGGTGATGAAAAGTGGATCCATTACGATAACCCGAAGCGCAAAAAATCATATGGTTACCCCGGCCATGCATCATCATCGACGGCCAAACCAAATATTCACGGCGCCAAGCTCATGCTCTGTATTTGGTGGGACCAGCTGGGTGTGGTGTATTATGAGCTATTGAAATCGAACGAAACCATCACAGGAGCACTATACCGAACTCAATTGATGCGTTTGAGCCGCGCACTCAAAGAAAAACGGCCACAATACGAGCAAAGACACGACAAAGTAATTTTGCAACATGACAACGCTCGGCCACATGTTGCAGCGCCGGTCAAAACATACCTACAAACGCTGAAATGGGAAGTCTTACCCCACCCGCCGTATAGCCCAGATATTGCTCCTTCCGATTACCACCTTTTCCGATCGATGACACATGGCCTAGCTGACCAGCGCTTCCATTCTTACGAAGAAGCCCAAAAATGGGTCGATGACTGGATAGCAGCCAAGCCGGCCGAATTTTTTCGCGACGGTATCCGTAAATTGCCAGAAAGATGGGAAAAAGTTGTGGCTAGCGATGGACAATACTTTCAATAATTCATTTGTTACCATTTTTTCAGAATAAACGTTCAAAAATAGAAAAAAATCCCGCATTTTCAATTTGTACTCCTGATAGCTATTAAGTTTTCTTAGATAATTTGTTAGTTAGACGTTAGACTTCTTATAGTTAATAAGTTTTCTTGAATAATTCGCTAGTTAGACGATTATTCTCGTGCTATAGAAACGAGAGCGAGAGAGAGAGAAGGATTTTATTTGAGAGCGACTCGTCTAACTTGGTTACTCGTACATTTCGTTCGTACGCAAGTCGGCTAGATCGCCGTTCAGCCCTAGCGATAAGGCGTTTGTCGTGGCGCGGAGAGTCGGCCAGCCTCGCTTTCCTGCAGAGGAGGCTTTATTGAAACGTGTTATAGTTTTCTCTCTTTCTCGTTTCGTCTTACTTTTGGTATTACGCTGCAAAATAATCTTAACATTTCATTTTATCCTATATATATATATATATATATGTGTAACATATTCCATATATATAATTTGCTGGTAAAACAAGTATTTTTATACATGGAAACGAGAGAGAGCGCGAGAGTACTTTTCCTGAGAGCGACTCGCCCGACTCGGTTACTCGTATTTTTCGTCCGTACGCAAGTCAGCTAGATCGTTGTTCAGACCTCGCGCAAGGCGTTTATCGTTGCGTAGAGAGTCGGCCAGCCCCGCTATCCTGCAGCAGAAGCTTCATTGCAACTCAATTTTAGTCTCATCTCTTCCTCGTTTTTCTGTCTATTTTTCGCTATTTTACCATAAATTAATCCTAATATTTTTTTTATCCTTTCTATATTGGCATAACATGTTCTATATATTTATGATGGTATTTTTACTATAAATTCCAATATTTTACGAGAGACATATTAATGTATAGGCATAACATGTTTAATATATTTATGATGGTATTTTTACTATAAATTCCAATATTTTACGAGAGACATATTAATATAATCTCAACAGAAAAGGAGAATTAATCCTGATATACTGATCTTTCTTCTATTACCCGACTATACTTGGTAAGCTCATTAATTCAATGTGGGTTGCACTCGTTTTCGAGTGACAGCCCTGAGTAGTTTCCATATGGAAGCATAATTGTTCTTCTTGCTGCGGATATTTTACCTACAGTATTCGTGTGAACATTTTAATAGTCATAACTCTTTCGTTTAAATCAACAGTTCCTCCACTTTTGTTAATTGTTTCGCTTAGTTAATAATTGTTCGTGATTTCATCATCTTTGTAAAGAGAGGGAGAGAGAGAGAAGATTTCAGGCAAGAGCGAGAAGAAAGGTTGCGGTCGCTTGGTCACGTGATAGCGTTCCCTCCAATCGCTCCCTTATGACCAACAACGCCCCGACGGCGACTAGCCGAACCCCTGGTCTAGGATTGAGGGTAAGGCCGCGCTGAATCATAGATCCATAAATGGCAGTCGATAACCGGGTCTACACAGTAGATCCCATGGTTTGAAAGTTTGCTTTTTGACCGGGAGCGCCGAAAAATTCCATCTTTACAAGATTAATTCTTCCCGGGAGACGGTCGGTAGGGCTGCATCTTCACCTTGTTCCGATCTGTGTCGCTAAAATCGCTCTCCTCTCCTCTTAAGAAGTTCGAGAATGAAGGAAAAATTTGGGAAGTTACTTTTACTGTAGTGAAACTAAAGCAGGAGAACTTTAACATAATCGAAATGAAAAAGATAAACGCGACGTTACGTCAGGACGTAACACATGCACGACCATGGTGGAGCACGTGATTCCCCTTGAGGAAGGGGTGCAGCCCATTAAGGTGCACCCATATAGGCTGCCGGAAACCCATAAAAAGGAAGTGGAAAGGCAGACTAGCGAAATGCTAACAGAGGGCATTGTCCAGCCCAGCAGAAGTCAGTGGAATGCGCCACTGTTGGTTGTGACAAAGAAACCCGACGCCGCCGGAGTAAGGAAAATGAGAGTAGTGGTGGATTTTCGATAATTAAACGAAGCCACCATCGAGGATTCGTACCCACTGCCCAATATCACAGAGATACTGGACCAGCTGGGACGAGCCCGATATTATACGGCCCTGGACCTCGCCTCGGGATTTCACCAAATTCCGATGGCGCAGCAAGATAAGTAGAAAACTGCATTTTCCACTCCGCAGGTTCATTTCGAATATAACGGCATGCCATTTGGACTTAAAAAAGCGCCGCTGACCTTCCAGAGGCTGATAAACTCCGCGTTGGCAGGACTGCAGGGAGTCAAGTGCTACGTGTACCTCGACGACATCGTGATACATGGAAAAACCTTCCAGGAACATAACGACAGACTGCGGGAGGTGCTACAGCGGCTGAGAGGCAAAATTGGCCGTTTAACCAAGCAAGTGCCAGTTTTTGCGGAAAGAAGCACAGTACCTTGGCCACATCATATCCGAAAAGGGTGTACGTGCCGATCCGAAGAAACTGGAAGCGGTAAGGGAATTCCCGGTGCCAAGAAACGTAAAAGGAGTTCAATCCTTCCTCGGTCTAGCTGGTTATTACAGGAAATTTATCAAAGATTTCTCGAAAACCGCTAGGCCTCTCACCGAATTAACCCAGAAAGGGGTTAAATTCGAGTGGACCGCAGTAAGGGACTCCGCGTTCGAAGAATTAAAGACGGCACTTACCACGGCACCGATACTGCAGTACCCCGACTTCACGAAGCCTTTCGTCGTAACAACAGACGCCTTAGACAGAGCACGCGGCGCTATCCTCTCGCAAGGCAAGATCGGAGACGATTTAGCAACATGCTACGCTAGCCGCACCATGTCGAAGGCCGAACTGAATTACACGACAACAGAAAAGGAATTACTCGTAATAGCTTGGGCTCTCGCTCAATTTCGGCCATACACTTATGGTACTCGCTTCACAGTAGTGACCGACCACCAACCGCTCAACTGGTTGTTCGGAGTAAAGGACCCAGGATCGAGACTAATGAGGTGGAAAATATAATTGGCAGAGCATGAGTTTGATGTCAAATATAAGGCAGAAAAACGAAATACAAATGCGGATGCACTAAGCCGAATATTCCTCACAACGAGAACCCAAGCGAGAGCGAAGAACGAAGCCCGTGAGTCGGAAGAGGACAGCACAACGGGGCAAGTAGGCACAACGAATGACCGCACAAAGCGGACAGCCGGAGATACCCCGTATAGCCATGGTAGCTCGCTGGAGCGAGAGGTCGAGCTCGCCGGCGAGATAAAATAGGACAGCAAGCGCCCGAGTACGGACAGCCGCACAAAGCGGAGAGCCGAGAATACAGCGGGCCAACATAGCAACGCGGCAGAGAGAGAGTCCGCGCCGGCCAATGCGCCAGAAGACGATGGAGAGATCCGCAGCGTGGATGCAGGTTGCTATACTAGGGGGGGCAGACCACGCAAGCTAGTGCAGACAGGCACGAGTAAGACTGCGAGCATCGCCGAAAGGGACAGAGCGAGCGCAGCAACGGCGGAGCTACCGGTGGGCACACCGAGAAAAGAAACTGCGGTCCGAGCACCGCACAAGCCTGCTGAGGAAGCGAGGCAAAGCGGGGGCCGCAGCCTGCGAACCTCTAGCAGCACAGAAGAAGACAACGTTATAAAAAAGCGCAGCGACTGCAGCAGAGGCGTAGCCACTCCCACCTTCGAAGACCGCCCAAAAATCATAAAAGAATATCACGACACCCCCATAGGAGGGCATCAGGGTATCAGACGTACGTTGCACCGGATCCGGACGAAATACGACTGGCCCGGCATAAGAAGGGATTTGGAAAAATACATAACATCCTGCGAATCCTGCCAAAAGAATAAAATCAGGAAAAAGGAACGAGTGCCGATGGTGGTAACAGACACCCCATCGAGGTCATTTGAAAAAGTCGCGGTCGATATCGTGGGACCACTACCGGAAAGCGCTTCCGGGAAACAAAACATACTTACATTCCAGGACGCGCTTACCAAATACAGTGCAGCGATATCTCTGCCGAACCAAGACATTTCGACAGTCGCTAGAGCACTCGTAGAAGAATTAATTTGCCGGCACGGAACGCCGGAAATAATACTGTCGGACCAGGGCACCAATTTCCTCAGTGCAACCTTCAAGGAAATGTATCGACTGTTGAGAATAAAGAAAATCCAGACAACAGCCTACCATCCAGAATCGAATTGCGCCTTGGAAAGGTCGCACCGTACTCTCGCGGAATACCTGAAAAATTACATAAGAGAGGATCAAGGAGACTGAGACGAGTGGCTGCCGTACGCAATGTTTACGTACAACACCACTCTGCATACGGCTACCGGACTATCACCCCACGTGTTGGTATACGGACGAGAGGCTGAGTTGCCGACCGCCGTGAAACAGGAGCCCCGTGGCACCTATGCATATGATGATTACGTCGAAGAACTACGAGAGAGACTATGCGCCGCATAGACAGTAGCGCGCGACAACCTAGAAGGCGCGAAAAAACGATCAAAAGAAACATATGACAACGGCGCACAGGCGCAGGAGTACCGTGTAGGCGAACGTGTACTCCTCCGAGATAAGACGGTGCGCAGGGGGCGGTCGGCCAAGCTGACCCCCAAGTGGACGAGACCCCATGAGATAGTGGAGGCGAGCCGCCCCGTCAACTACGTCGTCCAGAAGGGACGGAAAACTCAGGCGGTACTCAGGAAAACTCTGCCGTTGTCTCGGCGGCGGCTACGTATGGCCGAGCGCGCGAGAAACTCATTAGAAAGCCATTGCCGACTTCTCCCCGGTACGACTACCAAACAGCTCTGAAAAAATAAGAGGAATTTTTGAAAAATGTACAAACATTAAAAAACCCAAGGAGGTAAGGAGAATACTTACAGTCAACTCTAACACCTCGGGAGTCAGGTCCATCCCCCTAAAAATAACAGCTCTATGAGCCTCGGACACTCGAAAAATAACAATTGACCTCCTTGTAGGTAGAATGCTAAGTGAAGAATGAGTAAAGAACCTCTCGTTCGACGAAACCCGCGAGACTGCAACAAAAGAGGGAGAACTCACGCTTTTCTCCCCTCGTCTGAGTGCAGATTGATCGCAGCAAGGAGTAGACAAACCATAGCCACACCGCATACGGCCGACTACGTCGTCAGCACTTTTGCCAGCACTCCGGGCATCTACTATGAGAACATAGGGAGCCTTACGATAATTCAATCGACGTGGCGACTGATTATCAGGCTGGACCTCGCTGCACTACTGTACCGAGAAGGGGAGATAAGCAAAAGTCTACAACGTCTGACGGGGCTGTGCGAAAGCGAAACTCGCGTCAACGATATATGCTCCGTTATAAGCGACTCAGTTCTGAGAATGAAGAGAAGAATAGAGATGGGGGTATTGACCATATTCGACCTCCTCGGGACGCGCCCCGTCCGAGAGCGCAGAGGATTGGTAGACGGCCTTGGAAGCATAATCAAGGCCATCACGGGAAACATGGACGCCGTCCACGCGCGGGAGCTCCACGAAGAAATAACGCAACTTAGGACTTCCCACCAGACCCCGAAGAAAGGGCTGAAAAATCAAATCCAAGTCATAACAACCACGCTCAGCCTATTTATCGAAAGCGCGCATCACATACAGGCTAACGAACAGACCCTGCTGGCCCTGATGCAGCATGTCAACTGCACGCTCAACGGCGACATATACTACATAAAAGACGCCAACGCTTGGACGAGACGCTCATCGCCATAAGTATTGCGGTCGAAGCATTACTCAGCGACGTACAGGAGCTAGCGTGGCTGGGGGACGATATAGCTAGCGGTAAGGCCCGAGCAACGTCCCTGCCGCCACGCATACTCGCTAGGCACCTCGTAGAAGCACTACCACACCTACCGTCGGGCAGTAGCTTCCCGGTCGCAACAGCACACGACCAAGTGTCAACACTTATGCGACTGGCAGATACCAGGGCTTACAGCGAAGGCAACGCAGTGGTACGCGTGCTGGATATACCGCTGATCGGGCAGCAATGATATAGTATGCAAAAAGTATATCCTATACCCATGCGAGCTGACAACGGCAGGCACTACTACATAGACGCGACCGAGACTGACTTGGTAATAGATATAGAGAATCGCAAGTACCTAAGAATGACATCCGATGACGTAAACATTTGCAAGGTACTGGGCAAATCATACATTTGCCCACCAACACACCCTACTATTCTCGTTACAAACGACGCACCCTGCGAAGTCCTAATCTATGCGAAAATGGACACCGGTAACGGGAAAAAATGCATGAAAAGGGTTATCAAAATCACCCATCCCCTAATCGTTCCAATGCTACAACAAGGACGATGGTTATACGTCGCGCCAACCCCGGTTCCCGTAGGAATAAATTGTGGGGAAAATCCCACCCAGCACGAAATACTAAATAATTCGGGAATACTGGCTTTGGTAGGCGTATGTATAGTAACCGCCCGAGATTTCAGCATCAAAACCATCGGGCGAACATCGCAGATCATCCGGGAAAACTACCATCCGTCGTTTAATTTGACATTAACGGAAATCGAAGCTCAGGCGCCCCCTACGCAGACCGAGAGGACAATTCCACTACAGAGCGTGCTGCGAGACCCAGAAGAGCTTCAAAAGCTCGGAGCTCGAGCCGACCAAATCATGGACAACCTCAGTACTGCCGGAGACGGGATGCAACACATCCACAGCCTGAGTTTCTACTCCTTAGGCGCTATAGCGCCGATAGCCTTGGTAGGCTACGTTCTGCTTAAATGTTACAGGTACAAAAGAAACAGAACACCAACGAGAACTAGAGAGGCAACAACCCCGACAGCCGCCGAGGTAACCATTAACCTCGGGCCACTCGGACGACAACAGCCAGTGGAACGACTGCGAACTGAGCTGGCCAGGATATGCAATCGTCCCCCCAACCAAGAACGACTCGTTCGGCCCAAGCGACATTAACAAACAAAAAATGAAATGAATCTTACGTACTATTACACATATATTATATATTATATATCGAACCGTAAAATTGTATTAAAATTGTAAGGTACGGGAAACCAACTGAAGAAAAATTTTTTTTTTTAAATTTTCCCTCTTAAGGGGGAGAGATGTTGTGTCGCGGAATATTCCTCTTCACGTATTCTCAGGAATATTCCTTAGCGGACACAGCTGGAGATGGAATTCTGAAAGATAGCTGTCGTACAAAACAGGATGCGAGGTAGACGCCGACGCAGCATGAGGCGACTCGCGAGGCGATCTACGATTGGCTAAAGCTAAAGCTGGCAACTAAGGGATTTTAGCTAACGCAGTTGCTAACTGCTTTACTAAAATCAGAATTAAATTAGATTCAACTGAGAACGGTTGGTTCCTCGTGAAATACTCGAAACAACGTATTATTGTACAATCTTACATTGACTTTTAAATAGACAACGGAAAGTTACCGTTGCCTATAATAAATACTTCCTTTTATATAAATTCGCGTTTTCATTGATAACTCGAGATCCATCTCCTTATCGGCAAACGATCCCAAAAAATAATAACTTGTAACATAGTTAAGATCAAGCAGTATATTTTATTATGTCCAACGGCTATAAGAGCCGAGCCAGTCTATTTTATTATGTCAAACGGCTATAAGAGCTGAGAGAATGCGAAAACACCTGCAAAATTAGACTCGGTACAGCCGTACCGAGGCTTGCGGGCACTAGGCCATCGTACAAGAGTATGAAAAAGTATCAGGAGTACAAATTGAAAATGCGGGATTTTTTTCTATTTTTGAACGTTTATTCTGAAAAAATGGTAACAAATGAATTATTGAAAGTATTGTCCATCGCTAGCCACAACTTTTTCCCATCTTTCTGGCAATTTACGGATACCGTCGCGAAAAAATTCGGCCGGCTTGGCTGCTATCCAGTCATCGACCCATTTTTGGGCTTCTTCGTAAGAATGGAAGCGCTGGTCAGCTAGGCCATGTGTCATCGATCGGAAAAGGTGGTAATCGGAAGGAGCAATATCTGGGCTATACGGCGGGTGGGGTAAGACTTCCCATTTCAGCGTTTGTAGGTATGTTTTGACCGGCGCTGCAACATGTGGCCGAGCGTTGTCATGTTGCAAAATTACTTTGTCGTGTCTTTGCTCGTATTGTGGCCGTTTTTCTTTGAGTGCGCGGCTCAAACGCATCAATTGAGTTCGGTATAGTGCTCCTGTGATGGTTTCGTTCGATTTCAATAGCTCATAATACACCACACCCAGCTGGTCCCACCAAATACAGAGCATGAGCTTGGCGCCGTGAATATTTGGTTTGGCCGTCGATGATGATGCATGGCCGGGGTAACCATATGATTTTTTGCGCTTCGGGTTATCGTAATGGATCCACTTTTCATCACCAGTGACAATGCGATGCAAAAAACCCTTCCGTTTTTGCCGTTCGAGCAGCAGTTCGCATGCAAAAAAACGGCGCTCGACGTCTCTCGGCTTCAGCTCATACGGCACCCAATGTCCTTGCTTTTGGATCATTCCGAGGGCTTTTATACGATGGGAAATGGCTTGTTGTGTCACTCCCAATGAATCTGCGAGCTCTTGTTGAGTTTGACACGAGTCTTCATTGAGTATTGCCTCCAATTCAGCATTCTCAAACTTTTTCACTTGGCCCGGCCGCTCTTTGTCCTCAACGTCAAAATCACCACTTCCAAACCGCACAAACCATCTCTCGCACGTTGAAACCGATGGAACATGACTCGGATAAGCCTCGGAGACCAATCGATGTGCTTCAGCAGCACTTTTCTTCAAATTAAAGAAGTAAATTAAAACTTCCCGCAAATGCTGTTTTGTTGGCACGAAACTCGACATATTGAGAGCTCAAAAAAACTATGAATTTGACACTGCGACAAATTGACACATACTGAAAATTAAAGCTATAAGACGTAGCTTTGACATGAACATAGTCACAGTACTGCCTGATGCGTATAGCGTTAGTAACGTCATCTGTTATCAAACCCGCATTTTCAATTTGTACCCCTGATAGCTACGTCACACCTCTGGAATTCCCTCGCTGACATAAACAGCAGGTCAGCGGCCAGCTGGCCTTGGTGGGAGGCGAGGGGAAGACGGGTAGCGCGGCGACAGCTAACTACGAAATCAGGAAATGCGTTAAATTTTAAAACTACCAAGGAAAAATAGGCAGAGGGGACTGAGGCGAGGGGAAGCCTCTAAAAGGTCGGTCCGGGGAGAGAAGAACTCTTTTGGCGTGATAGCATAAACAGTGGAGGACAGAAAATTGATTACGAAAATTCTAGTTAAAAGTAAAAATTCAATAGTTATTTCCAATATTACATATCGTAGAGTCTGTGTTCACTCCAGAAAGTAAAACAAGTGTGTGATACCCAGAGGCCAGCGAAAAAGGAAAAGGACAGGCGAGAAATAACTATATAATTAACAATAACCAGTTGTATAGTGTAGAAATCGTCAAATCATCAAAATTTAACTAGTCTATAAGTTGAATGGAGTAGATGCGTAGGATTAATTAATACGATTAAGTGAGTAGTTCTTAAGAGAATAGGATTAAGAGGATAAATTCAAGTATAGGAAAGTAAGTGCATCGAAATAAGCGCGTAGTATGTAAGGAAATGAAGATAAATAGTGTGGATTTAAAACCGGCAGTATGAACCGAAATTGCCCAATGGTGTGAGTGGAAGAAAGAAAGAGAGAGAAAGTGAAACGAGAGCAACAGAGAAAGCATTGTAAACAGAGTTGATACATTCTGTCAAAGAGTGAGTTTGATGCGAGTGGCTGGGTGTGTGCGTGTTTGAAGTTACTGGGTCAATACTAACGCATTGGCACGTAACAGATATTCGAGGCCGAAGATATCGAGAATTTGTACACGCGTAATACGAAAATAATGTAAAAATAATCGCCAGGATTACTGAATTTCGATGCATCATCTGAGATATAAGTGGCCGGAAACCGAAAATTGACATTTTATGAATTTATTCTCGTCGTTAATAAACCTAACTCTCACACACCTCGAACTCTCATATTAATTAGTACTGTATCTGAGCCCGAATTCCCACGATAAATAAAAATAATTGGCAACGATAAAAATTACCGTTACGAACTTTTAAATATTATACCGAATACCGAATAATCCAATCACCCGGTTCCGGCATAACAACTGCTTCGCAGAATAGGTCTTTAACATTATCGAAACCTTTTTGTTGTGTTGATTCCCATTTCCATTTTACTTCTATTCTTAGCAATTCCAATAGTGGAGCAGTCTCGTATGCATGTCGGTTTGTAAATTTCGTGTAGAAATTTATTAAACCTAGAAATCCTCTTAATGGTTTTTAATTTTTCGGAGCTGGACATTCCTTAATAGCCCGTATTTTCTCTGGATCCGGTTTGAGTCCTTCCGTTGTGAGAATGTGGTCTAAAAAGGACATTTCTTTTCGGAAAAAGTGTGACTTTGTGAATTTTAATGTCATTCCGTGCTCCTTAAAACGTTGAAAAAGGATTTCGAGGTGCGTGAGATGCTCATTATGGTCTCTAGATAACACTAGTAAATCGTCGACAAATTAATGACGAAATCTAATTCGCTCAACACTACGTCAAGTGCTCGAATTAAGCTTGCCGTGCTGGTTTTTAATCCAAAAGACGTGACCGTGAACTCGTAACACTTTCCGTTGTGTTGAAAAGCAGTGTATTTTCTAGAGTCTAGGTGTAATGGAATTTGCCAGAAACTGCTTGTGAGATCCAATGTTGAGATGATGGATTTTCCTCCGCATCTCTGAAAATTTTCCTCGATGGGTGGTGCGTTGTTGTGGTTATTTACCAGATAGTTGTTTAGTTCTCTGGCATCTAAACACAGTCGCACACTCTGATCGTCCTTGGTCACTGGCATTAACGGATTTATGTAGATACTATTTGATTTTTGTATCACCCCGTAGTCGAGCATTTTTTCGATTTCTCATTGTACTCGATCTCGTTGTGCCAGCGCCACTGGATATGATCGATGAAAGTATGGTTTTGGATCCTTGAGTAGAAGGTGGTGTACATACTTAGACATCCTTCCAGGTCTTCGGTCGAATACTTCTTGATTCCTTTCAACGATTTGTTTGAAGGTTGTTTTTATTTTAGTTTCTAGATCGTAGCATTCGTTCATCTTTTCCTCGAATTCTACCTCCGATAGTTGGAGGGGTGTTGGTAGAGACTCTTCCTGTATCGCACACGTTTCTCTACTTCCTTCTTTCTGTTTTGTGCCAGAGTTTATCAATTTCCATAATCCTTCTTCTAAGTTAGCTACGACCTTGTCTTTAACTACCACACATTTACTGTTAGCATCGACGGAAATTTGTAGTTTTATCATTCCGTCGATCCCAATCAAGATAGGTCGTAGTAATTTTGGGACAACTAGTAACTGTAGTGTTCCTTCAGATCCGTATGTTTTTGCTTCCACCATTATTTGTTTTTTTACTCTTTCTGCTTCCCCCCCGAATGCGCCTACAACCTTTGTTGAAGTGACTGGCAGTGTGGGGCATTTCTCGAATTTCTCATAATACTGTTTAAAAAATTCTTCAGAAATACAGCTCACCTCACTGCCGCTGTCAATCAGACTGTTTAGAGATAGTCCCTCGATTCCGACTGGAATTTCTGGGCACCGGGGGTGTATATCATCATACCATTTCCCCTCTTTCTTCAGTTCTTCTCGTAGAAATTCCCGTAGATCTTCGGTGACTGTGAATACTTGGGACTTCCTCGCGTCTTGGTCATTGCCGCTCTTTCGTGTCGCCTCTTCTTTGGACGTCTCCTGCCAATCATTAGAGGTACTTGGGGTAGCGGTCCCTTGTTCCCGTTCAGATGATTCCAGTATCACGATATCCTTTTGAATGACTTCACTATTGGATGGCTCACTGGCGATTTTCCCTTCGTCTGTCTTCGATTTTTCTTCTTGTTCTTCATTCTTCATCAGTCTCCTTTCTTTTCTCTTCTGATTTCATTTTTCTACAGTTACTTCCTCTTTTCGTCCTTGTTTTTCTCTTTTATTTGCCGTTGCACCTCATTTTTCTCTTTCTTTTCTGAATTTCTGTACGGGCGCAACGTCTAAGCATTTCCCGGATTTGTGTTTTGGGATAGGCTTCGTTATGCTCGCATTCCTGATGTAATTGTGCTTTCTATTAGGTGCGCAACTAAGTTCCCGCTGTTTTTCAAGAGATGGATCCAGTAGTAAGTGCTGGTCGATTGGGACATAACCAAAACGTCATGAACCAAGCTGACATATGGTAAACAAACCGCTTTGACACATTAGTGATTTTGTTTTTGCGTCATATACTTTTGGTTGTGTGAAAATGTCTGATTTTGTGCCAAATAATCGTCATTTGCGGGAAGTGTTGCTTTTCTTCTTTTATTCGAAGAAAACGGCGGCTGAAGCGCATCGAGAACTCCAAAAAGTTTACGGAGATGCTGCTCTAAGTGAAACAACATGCCGTGATTGGTTCCGTCACTTCAAAGACGGTGATTTTGATGTTGACGACCGCTCGCGTGAAGGAAGGCCAAAAACCTTCGAAGACGCTGAATTGGAGGCATTGCTCGATGAGGATCCGTGCCAAACGCAAAAAGAGCTTGCTTCAGCATTAGGAGTTACCCGCCAAGCCATTTCCAAGCAATTGCATGCGTTGCGAATGATTCAAAAACAAGGAACTTGGGTTCCTTATGATTTGAAGCCAAGAGACATTGAGCGTCGTTTTTTCGCCTGTGAACAACTGCTTCAGCGGCAAAAAAAGAAGGGTTTTCTTCATCGCATCGTTACGGGTGATGAAAAATGGATTCATTACAGTAACCCAAAGAGAACAAAATCATGGAGACTGCCCTGTCATGCTTCTACGTCGTCGGCTCGGCCGAATATTCACGCTGCGAAGATTTGCTGTGTATTTGGTGGGACCAGGGCGGTGTTATTTATTATGAGCAGTTGAAACCGAACGAAACCATCACTGGGGAACGGTATCGAACTCAATTGATGGGATTGAGCCGAGCACTGCGCGAAAAGCGGCCACAATACGAGCAGAGGCACGAAAAAGTGATTCTACAGCATGACAACGCTCGGCTTCACGTTGCCAAACCCGTTAAAACCTACTTAGAAACGCTCAAATGGGAAGTCCTACCTCACCCGCCATATTCCCCAGATATTGCGCCGTCCGATTATTACGTATTCCGTTGGATGGAACATGGTCTGGCTAATCAGCAGTTTAGCTCATATGAAGACATCTCAAAATGGCTTGATTCATGGATAGCCTCAAAACACGAACACTTCTAGCGATGGGCAATATTTTGAATGATTCATTTGTAAACATTTTTTCACAATAAAGTTGCATTTTCATCCAAAAAAACAGCGAGAACTTACTTGCGCACCTAATATAAATGGTCCAAGGGGATATCCCTGGATCGCATTTGATTGTCGATATTGCTCTTCTTTGACTGGTGGTGGTGGAGGTGCCTGTTGCCATGGTGTCGCTCCCTGGTTATACGTTCCTTGTGGCGTAGGTGAAGGTGTGGGATACGATTGCGGTGGTCTCTGAGGCGCCTGTTGCCATGTTGTCTGTCCTCCATTGCCATTCTGGTGAGAGGTCTGCCAACGTGGTCGGCTGTCAGGGACTCGCCGTGATTGCCACTCGTTCCTTGGTAGCCCCCACCACCCTTGGTCCCTCTGTCCCCCGCGTCCTTGAAAATCTTTCCTCTGGTGCCCTTTCTTGCTATTGAAAGGCCCCGCCATGTCAATACTCTCGAGAAGTTCGAGGAATTCTGGGACGTTACTAATCTGCCGGATGAGGATGGCGCATCTCACCTCTTCGTCAAAATGTCG
Organism: Cylloceria caligata; assembly: GCA_963942595.1. NCBI lineage: Eukaryota > Metazoa > Arthropoda > Insecta > Hymenoptera > Ichneumonidae > Cylloceria > Cylloceria caligata. The sequence goes on from OZ012710.1 coordinate 39,023,925, forward strand.
GGCTAGGCGACGAATAATAGCTTCGTCCGACATCTTCTCTTCGAGGTCTCACGCGTTGCCAAAGATAAGGGTGGCGTATTCCGCCCTGGTGCGATTTTGTTCTTTAGTTTCGTAGGTACCAAACTCAAGGTTGCTACGGACTTTGTCTTGCATTTCTCTAGTCCAGTAACGTGCAGTAAATGCTGTTGAAAATTCTGAGAAATTTTGCACGCTACCTTCCACGGGATGCCACCAGTTCTTTGCTTGGCCCTCCAGTGCGTCCTGTATGACGATGCGTACGGCTGATCCTTCGATTCCTCCTGCCTCACAATACTCTTGGAGTTCTTTGAGAAATTTCGTTGGACGTTGTTTTCCGTCTGCAGCAAATTTCGGAGTCCTTTGAGTAGATGCCTGGAAACGAGTGAGGTTTCCTATTTGGAACGTCGACAAACCATGAGCGGAATTGTTTATGCCTGAGGAGACACGTTGTTCCAGTTCCTTGATTCTATTTGCATGTTTTTCTGTCGTGGTTTGGTTCTTTTTTACCCGTTCCATGGCCTCTTTCATCTCCTTGTCTAATCTTGCTACAATCCTTTGCTCGTTGACAATGATATTCCTCTGATAATCATTGACAACTTCTTGTTCTTCGATTATTTCTCGACGGACTGTTTTGATTTTGGTATCCGTCCGTTTGTCACTATCGAGTATGTTGGTTTTTATGTGCTCCTTCAGGTTTTCTCGAAGTGTTGCTGTCCTCGAGACACAGGAATCGTTGGCATTGTCTAGTATGGTTTGCAGTTGTTCGAATTTTTCATCATGGCCCTCATGGTATTTTACGTTATCATCACCCTTAAAGGGTTTTAGTTGGAACTCGAGCAGGGAGAAAATTAACATAGGCTTCAGTATAAGGTAAAAGTATGATTTATTAGACACATTAGACAGATAACTAATTTGTATGATAATTAAATATACTCCTTTTTAGTTTTGGTGATTATGCACCTTACAAAAAAAGCTTGACCCGGGCTTACACATGCCGTTATAATCGTGTTCGCACGAAGTAGGAGATTTTATATTGATTTATTAAAATATTTTCTTTAGTTAGATGGTAGTACAGTTTCTACATAAGGAAACAGCCTGCTGGGCTTGCCATCGTTAGTATATCTATATCGGCTCTGTTATTATTCCTCGCCTTCGGAGGTAGCCTATTCTATATCTATATTGAGTGGACTGTAGTGGGGACAGAGCTCTCGCTCGGTGCATCGGCGCATCGGAAATGCGACAGGAGCGGCTCTAGCTAGTTTTTAGGGTGTTTTTTAAGTCCCTATGGATTTAATATATTTTTGATCCATACCACTTGGTTTATTTTCGATGGGAGATCTTGTCGGCTTGGATACTCTGCTACTTGAATGACTGGTGGCTCAGTAGTTGACCTTGCAAAATGTTCGTTTTCCCTGGGCCAGAGGTATCAGGCCTGGTCCTTGGAGTGGTGCGGTTGAAGGTGCTTCTCCTTGGGTTGACTAGGTGGCCCTTCTTTAGCTGGATGGCTGGTCCTCTCTTTGGTTCGTCAGCTGGTCCTCCTTTGGTAGATTCCGGATGTTGGTGAAAGTCTGTGAACAGAATGCTCTCCGACTGTGGTATGTCGTGCCCTTTTGTACCGACTTCCCCGCTCTTCCTCCAAGTTCTGCCGGTATAGCTGGGTATTACTATATCTGCTAGTCGTCCTGTAGCCCATCTCCTGTAGCCCATTTGTATCGTTAATCTCCTCTCCTTGGTTATAGTGATTTAGCGTGTTCCTTTTAGATTGTTCTTCATATGTTTCTTGAGACTATAGTCTTACTGCTTGGTAGTATAGCTATAGCTCGAGTAACGGTAGTTGGTGATTATAGGTGTGCGTGCTGTGTGGTATGGATCTCTGTGTTTGTGTGTGTGGGCCTCGTTTAGGCTAGTCATTCTTGCGGTATATTTAATTATTAGACGAATTTGTCGTCTTACGCCTAAGAATAAAACAGTATATAAATATCAAAAATCAATAAGCAAAAAAATTGGTCGATTATTTTTTACTAGTTCGACTGCTACTAATTTGTTCTTAATGAGCAACAATACCTTTCGTTTTCGATGTCCGTCCCCCTTGTAAATAATGTAGTATAAGTTTAAATATCGCGCCCATCTCCACCCGTTTCAGTCGAACGAGGCTAGTGCCCCCTTCGGCTATCATCAGGTCGGACCCGAATATCAGATTCGCATTGCGTGAACGGTGAGGTTTGCTGAGGGCTCACCCCAGTCGTTCGACTACCACGAGTGAGAGTAGTTCTAAACTTTATCTATGTAATTATATCCGATCCGCTGCGTGAAAGGATCCCCTCGATAATTGTGCAGGTATCTTCCCACGATTTCTGATATCTTATTTTTATGCGTGCTCATACCGGTACTTCGATGACATTGATAGGCCAACAGTCGGGCGACTGGGCGCTTTGCGTTGGACTCAAATACGTCCGTATAACCGTTGAATTTATGTGAGAAAACTGAGATAGTTTATGCTACGTTTATGGACTTCGACCGATCTTCCCGAAGCCGACTGATGCTTTAAAAACGTCAGCGTTCTTCCTAAAGGCAACTGCATACTGTGTTGGTCATTGAGCTATCAAGAGATCCCGTCGGATTATACAAAAATTCCCGGACTCAGCGGGTATAAAGGTAATGCGTCATGTGCATATTACGCTGGACAGCCGTATTCGTTATCGTGCCACCATCGGATGATCGACATTGGAATGTCGCAAGGATCGCCATATACCGATACTCGTGAGTCGAAGTCCATGCGACGGTGGTTTGACTTTGTATAAACAGTATTTTTATGGCTGTTGTTCGCCAGTCAAGACGATTACTCCAGTAAGTTCCGAGGGCCAAAATCATATTATCATTGTTGCCGGTGGTAAAAAGTGAAATAGTCCAAAATCTGTCCGCGGGCCGAATGTGGCCCTCGGGCCGTAGTTTGGAGACCCCTGGCCTAGACAATCAGTTTAGTAGTTAGTAGAGAGAGTATTTCGCGTGTATGCGATATGTATATTTATTCGGACATTCGAGACCATAATAACTTCAACTTCGTATAAGAAATAGTATTTGAAGTCTGCAATGTTTATGCGAGTTTATGCGGTATGTATATTTGCTCGGTCATTCGAGACCAACGTAGTCCTAACTGTGCAGGAAGATTGAGGTGTAGATATTCCCTGATAAGGTGTCAAGTAAAATCCGACAGCGGGATATATAACACGCAGGTGGTTATTGATTAGCCGACGTCGATATTTGTGTTTAATATATTTGGTGCCGTAGATCACCTACGCAAGTCATTTCTTTGAGTATACGGGCCGGTGCCCATATAAGAGCGGGACGTGTTGAGTCCAGGACCTACCATATATCTATAGATATTTTGGTTATCTATAAGAATTGAGTAGACACTTGTGGACATTAGTTACTGCATATTTATTGAAACTATTAACGCAATAATTACAAGACTCATGAGAGAGAAACGTGTATGTAGATGTCGCGCCATTAGAGATCGCTAACGCTACAAGTATGGAGACTAGAACAACGTTTTTAGTGGCTCAAGCAACGAGACTAGACGGCCGGACCGCGAGGATAATCTCGCTAGGAGTCCGGGCGTGGAATTAGCAATTGCTTCCGTCGGTGGCGTGGCGGTGCATCCGAGGTGCACGCATGCTGTATGGCGGGTGGCAGTGCTGGTTGCATGGGTATGTTGGCTAGGTCGGTAATTCGTGGTGTAGATTGGTGTGACGGGAACGCCACATATCTATATGATTTCCCATGTTTTTTCGTTAAATATAAATGAATAGTTTTACGAAATTGTAACTAAGAGAAGAAGTGCATTCACTGAATAAAGCTAGGATATGATCATTATTCCACTGTGATGACAACTCTGGTATGAAATTCTCCAGGAATAGTTTCCTCGCGGCCCGAGATCTAACTTTGTAGAGTGTTATGAACTCGTCGGCTGTAACACATGCTGCCATACCGACCACTGCTATCACTCAAGTAGTGAGAACGTTACCACGTATGTATATATTTTGAAATAAAAGCAAACTTTGTTACACCTTAATTGTAAGTCTGTAAAATAAAATTTAAAAATGTTTGAGAATTCCTCCTGATGTAGTTGGAACGACCTGCGAATATATTGAAAATTATAAGGCTTCACTTCACAACAGGGAAAAATAAAACCAGACAAAAAGATGGTTTATAGAGAAAGTGGTTTATTCCACCATTCGCTCTTACACTACAAAATATATCCAAAATAGAAAATTAATAAAAATATTAAATGAAATACAAAAAATAAACTGAATTGAATTTTGGTGTGAGTGACCAGCACACAATTAATATAATTGTGTGCTGTCTTTTAATGAGTGTAGTGTACGTGGTGCAGCCAGCGCTGCATCGCACGCCACGGAATGAGAAATGAAAAATTGTGAGAGCGTAGAATCTGTCACTCTCAACAAATTTGCTGTAGGTTTATATGAGAAAAATTACTGCGAGTAAGTGACAGCACTTGCAAATATATTGCTTGAGTGCTCGAATTTTAATGTGACAGGCCGTGCTGCAGTCAGCGCTGCAGAGCACGGCGAAGTGAGCTTTTGAGGATGCACAAATGATTAGAAAACATTCACAGTACTTTCCCAGCAAGTTTATTGGGGGAAAGTACAGTGAATAATAGGCACACGCGCAATTATATTAATCGAGCGGGCAAATTACGATGAGCAAAACGTGGTACAGCCCGTGCTGCAGCGCACGCCACAATGTGAGACAATTGTGAGGATGCACCGATGAGATTTTCACTCTTCATCGTCATTGAATTTACTGTGAATTATAACGATGTACTCGTACCTGATTTTGACTCCTTGTGTGCATGAAAAGGCTGAGTAGATCCGGTGAGATGGTGAAAAAATCCGAGAGTGTGCAAGAGATGTGTGCTCTGTTCAGGAGGTTTTTCACGGAAGAGTCAGATTTTACAATATGGCTGCGTTTTACAAACGAGTCGTTGTGCGCTGAAGTCAACAGAGTGAGATAGCCGGTGAGCGAAGCCGAAGTCAAGCGAGAGAGAGAGGCTCTGCGAGGCACTGCCTCGGCCATCTCCGGCATAGCCGAGCGCAGCATACTACAAAGCAGCAACAGGTCAACGCACGGCGAATATCGATCGCCGTGCGCCAGCTGATTATCCAACATTTCCGCCCGCCATCAGCAACGGAGTTGATGATTAATTCCTTGATGTTATACGTTGGATGAGACGGGCAGGACAGCTAATTTTGAGATTGGCCTGGTGAGCGTAGTGGTAGCAGTTCGAAGTGTCACCACCCTGGTGAGCCCATCTTTGCCTGGGTGCAACGCTGTAACTCGTGCAAGTGGCTACTTGCACGATGGAAAACGTTCATCCGTGAGCAGAACCAAAGAGCCGATTTTAATGATATTGTCAGGGTGATGCCACTTTGAGATAGACTGCTGCCGTTGTAGGTAATGAGCTAACCATTGCCGCCAAAATTGTTGGACCTTCTGTTGCAACAATTACCATCTTGACAGCCGTGAGATTGCTAAATCCTCTAGAGTTTTTTTTTCATATGATAGTGCTGACTGACCAAGGAGACCTCCTACTTTGAGGATACCTTCCTGGTCGATGAAAGCTGTCAGTCTACTGAAGGGGTAGAGGACGAAAGAAAAGAGCCTGACTGCAGCACTTGTAACTCGTGTTTAAAAAACTCGGCTTGTGTTGTTTTCGACCAAAAGATGTTTGCTGCAGCCATCTCTCTTGCTGTGAGCGGAGCGATTCCTGCCGATTCTAGCTTCCTCATTCTGGCCACTACCCTGACACAAAATGAGGTGAGACGACACAATTTTGTGAGTGAAGAACAGCGATAAATGACATCCCAATGGTACTCTGGGTTCAGAGTTGCAGCGAGAAGAGCTACCCCCGGTCGGGCTTCCATAATACTCAAATCTTCAGAATCAGTTGAGGCGTTCAGCCAAAATTCAACAGGTTTCACCATCCACGGTGGACCTGACCACCACAACTAATGAGAAGATAATTGAGATGTTGAAATACCCCGCGAGGCACAATCAGCTGGATTGCTTGTGCCTGACACGTGACGCCCTTGAGCATTGGGTGTGAGTTCTTGTATTTGAGCTACTCTGTTTCGGACAGTTTTTCCACCGAGCTGAATGATCTTTGTTCCAGGTGAGAGTTACCGACGAGTCCGTCCACAGGTGAATAGATGAGATTTCGACCTTGAGTGTGGCTTGAACATATACAACCCATTTTGCTAGAAAAAGTGCTGCAGTCAGTTCAAGCCGTAGTATGATGAGCTTCTTGAGTGGGGCTACGCGCGTTTTGAGCAGACGAGTGAAGCCACCTTTCTTGTGGATGATGAGTTAACAGTGATATAAATCACTGCAGCCATGGCTTGGTTGAGATGCATCCGAGAAGCTGTGAAGTTCCACTGTTGAGTCGTTCCATGCATTAAACCACCGTGAAATTGAGAGCTTGGCCAAGCTGGTGAGATCTGCTCTGATGGCAATCCAATGAGATGAGACTTGGGATGGCTGTGGATCATCCCATTTGAGATTGCGAAGCCAGAGCTCGTCTAAGAGAATATTGGCTCTGATCACAACCGGTGAGACGAAGCCAAGTGGATCAAAGAGTTGAGCCGCCTCTGAAAGAACGAGGCGTTTGGTGAGATTTCTTTGAGTTGAGCTGAACCTTGATACGAATGTGAACTTGTCCTCGTGAGGAGACCAAGTCAAACTAAGAATTTTTTTCTCGCAGTCGTCGTTGAGATAGCTGAGCTTGACGGTGATGTTGAGATACTAGCAAGGAGCTTGAGGTCCGACAAGTGCCACTTGGCGAGTGGAAAACCGCCCGCCATGCACAAGTCCTTGAATTGGTGAGCTATTTCAATGAGTTGATGAGTTGAATCCGCCCTTCCGTAAATGTCGTCCACTTACCGGCTAAACGTGATTGCTGGCACAGTAAAAGGAAAGCGATGACCTTCCTCTTCGGTGAGCTGCATGAGAGTTCTGACAGCCAAAAATGGCGCAGCTTTTGTACCATGTCACTGTTGTTAATTGATACGGCACAGGATTGAGTTGACTATCTTTCCATAAAATCCGTTGAAGATTCCAATCCTTATGATGAACGCGGATCTGACGATACATTTTGTAATGTCAGTGGCAAAGATGTGTCTATGTTGACGGATCCAAATGAGTACGTCCGAAATATTGCGCAAAAAATTAGGTCCAGTGTGCATGATGTCATTAAGAGACTTTCCAGAAGATGTTGAGCTAGAACCATTAAATACCACCCGTAATTTGGTGGTGATGCTGTCTGGTCTCAGAACACCGTGGTGAGGCAGATAATATTGTATTTCACTTGAAGATAATTTTGAAGCCTTCACCATATGACCAAGATTTTCGTATTCGTCCATGAATTGTAAGTAGAGCTGACCGTATTCAGCATCCTTTGAGATTTTCTGTATAGTGTGCTGCAGACACCGATGTGCTTTTGAGTATGAGTTTCTCAGATTTGCAGGTGACGATGTGAGAGGAAGCCGAACAATGTATCGGCCTGTAGAATGATGCGTGTCACGAAAATGATCCTCGCATGCCTGCTCCTCTGGTGTGAGTTGACCGACTGTATTCTTTGGTGGCTCTTCTTGAATCCAGAATTTTGTGAGAACGTTCTGTAATTCCTGATCATCGTGCTGCATGGCAGTATAATAAACAGTGAGTGCGTCAGATTGGCATGAGTTGACTGGTCTAATGATGAGCCATCCAAATATCGATAATTGTGCGATAGGCAATGATGGTGTGCCCTTGAGAATATTAGGTTTAATAACCTGTCCATAAATTTCCGCTTCAATGATAATGTCGATCGATCGTGGTGTGAGAAAGTCTGGACCCGCCAGCTACAGCTTCAGTATGTGAGGCCATGTTCGTGCCGGCGACTCGAATGATGGCAAAGGTGTTGTAATGGTGTTAAGAATGTGAGCCAGCAACGTGACCTTCTCCTTGGTGTACATAGAGCACATTGTGAGTTGAACCGAACCATGTGTCTGCGTTGAGTGCCTTCCACCGATCCCTGTGATCGAAATTGATGAGTGCTTACATGTTGTGTTGAGTTTACGAAAGAGTTCTTCCGTAATAGATGTTAATTCCGATCCAGGATCGATGAGAAGTCTTGCCTGGTGAGTTAATGCCGATGTGTGAATGTGTGCGAGTGCGGTCGCTAATAAGGTTGAGCATGTGTTTGCGAGTTGAACCGATGCGAGAACGACTGCGTGAACACCCTAGTGTGTTGACGACTGTCTATTGTGTGGTTGCACGGCGTCGGAGCTTGCAGATCGTGCCATTTGATGCGGCAGCGTGTGGTCTGTGCTAGCCTTTCCATTGCTTGCCTTAATGCAATCTTGCTATTGCGTGTAAGCGTTGCCTCGGTTATTTGCAAGCTGCTTGCAAAGTACTCATGGTCGTGGTGTGATGCGGGCCATGAATTTTCCAAAAAATCGTGCTCCTCACGAAAATCCCCATGGATCTCGTCTATCTGCGTGATCAGCATGTCGAGCAACGCCAGCGTGGTTGGTTGAGCTTCGTCAGCTAGCGTAGTGCGGATGTGGCGGAGCGCTTCAATCCGGTTGTGCTGAGACTACAGTACATTGTAAACTGACAAGTTTCTTACCGTCTTCATGTAGTTAAGAATGTCGGCCGTAGACTTTATGGTATTCTTGAAGTCGATCATTTTGTTCGTGACACTCAGAATCTGTGAAAATAAATGTCGTTATGGGCAAAACACTCTAAGATTATAAACATGAAATCTAAGATCGAGTCTGTAAGTGGAGTGGTAGGATTACATGTGTAGAGAGATCTTGATGAACAACAAGGTGACGCCAGATAGAAAAGTCCAAACGATTAAAATACGTAAATAAAATGTCTGAGCCTTGCTGACTCCAAGCTTATGACTCAGGTAATAAGGCCAAACACAATTCACTTTTTAAATCATGAATCGAGAAAGTTGGATTGCCGTTTGCAGTCACATTCTTGTGTGGCTCCATAATCTCGTCATAGGCCATCCTTCTAGGATGTCACAACATTCCATCCCCAGGCTGTCATTGCCAGAAGTGTCGTTCAAAACGCTTTCCTCCTCATCAACTCGATCAATTGATTCGACAGTACCGTCGTGTCCACAACAGGAACGTTGTTGTTCTAAAAAGTTATATTTCTTGTCATATTCTATTATGCTGCATAATGTAGTGCTTTGATCAATTCTTACAGCGATTTGCTCTGTATATTTCGTACTACTATTTTTTCGATCAATTATTTCGAAGACATTATTCAAAATAATGGCAAAATTTCGATTCATCACTTTTTATATCTCTTTTGTAATTAAATCAGATTGTTTCTCAGTAATTGCGTTCACGTTTTCCTTTAATTAGTTGATTTAATACCACAAAAAAATAAAATCAACAATTTTCATGTTATAAGGTTTTTTAAAGTCAGTATTATTTTTGTGAGAAAAAGTATTACTTTTAGATTTCTTGATATCTTTCATGACAGTGGATCATATAGGTTGTGTCCAAAAAATACACTCTTCTTAATATAATATAATGAAATGATTTATTCAATAAGGTGTCATAATTTTTTACTTTAAAACAGAAAATTGGAAAAATCGGCTTTTTGCTATGAAGCTCATTATAACAGTAGTAGACGCATTATCACATCAAGACAAAATAACTATTGTATCCCCTGCATGGCCTTTTTTGACGTGAGTTCAGAATTGATGAAAGACCGAATTCATTTACAGTGTTTGTGGAATAATAAAATAGGAGACAATATGACTGCGTGTGCTCCGAACACAGTATCAATTGTACTCATCTTGCGACTCTAACGAATTCACTAATTATTTAGCATCATTTGTATTTTTTTCAATTCGCTTTGGTTCATGCAAATACAAAATTGTCAAGTACTTACCTCGCTTTGTTCGGAAGGTTGATCAAACAGCATTCGTACAGCATCATTTTCTAAAAACCAATGGTCGCGAGGTACATAGCTGATTGTACCATCTGATAATTTAATCGTATCGCTCTTCCGAATGTACTTGTCAGCAAAGTACAGCAGACAAATGTGCTGCATCTTTTTGAGATGTATTTGAAAGCATTTTTCCATACTTCGAGTCGATTGTCACTCTACATAGGTAATTTTCATTTTACTTGCTCAGAACAACTTATTTGTAATTATACTCAAGAACTGTTATTTTTATTTTTTTTATAGTCTAGACCAGGGGTCTCCAAACTTTCCAGCCTTAGGGCCATACTGATTACTCCAGTAAGTTCCGAGGGCCAAAACCATATTATCATTGTTGCCGGTGGTAAAAAGTGAAATAGTCCAAAATCTGTCCGCGGGCCGAATGTGGCCCGCGGGCCGTAGTTTGGAGACCCCTGGTCTAGACTCTATGGCAAAATTTTTTTCATTACAATTCAAATAAATTTGTCTCTTTTGTTAAAGTTGCAGCTGTTACAATTTTATATGAAAATTTAAATAGCCGCAACTGAGGAGAGATTTAAAACTGATTTTTTTTCACCTTAATTACGGCGAACAGAGAAATAGGCCACAGCCCGAACTCCTTTCATCTCATGCAATCATGATATTTCCCAGTTGCATACTAGTACACTGCAAATGTTTGGCATTCTAGAAAAACAAAAATCAAATTTCAACAAATACCTTTCATTATTTTGTCGAGGACTAGATACATTTGGAAAATAAATTGAACAAACAAAAATACAGACCACTATATGTTTCCTCTTATTTTTCTTTGGTGTTTCTTTTATGCTTATTTCATGCCACTTCGAGCAACGAAAAAACAACTAGGGCATTTTCGTTACATCCATTTCAATTATCCCTTATGCGCATATACATTCAATAGGTGTTTTCTGGGCTACTGAATGGGTTCCACGTACTTCATTACCTCCTTATAGAAAAAAAATGTATATATGAATGAATGAATGAATGCTCATAGAAGATAACGTCGAATCATACGATGAAAACTCCAAATTTACATTTTTTACACTCTTCACAAAATCACAACTGTTCTCACACGAAAAGTACGGCACAAAACACACGTACTGACGAGAAAAAATAGTCTTCTCAACCACCAATATACTGTCATTTAGGTACGAGGCTTTCCTTTCTACGTAAGCGTAAGCGCGAACAACGAAGTAACGAAGATCGAGTCCTATAGAATTCCAAAGTCTACAGCTCGCTTGAAGCAATTTACACTGGGGTGATTGGCCCTAGTAATCACCACAGTGTTAAAGGGGCGCTTGTGTCGCCTCTGCTTGTGTGCCCTCACCGACAGCATTCTACCCATGCAACTGCGCAAGAGTTGTTCCGCGTCAGCGACCAATGACGAACTGGGGTGATCATACCATCTTTCTCGCACTCGTGTAAATTGATGGTGCATTCTCTCTCGCACTCGATCTAAAACAGACACAAAGTGGGGATCTCATATGCCAGCATGTGATTTCTCGTATAATTTGGGTGTTTTCCTCACGATGCCTAATAACATCTCATCAGAACCCCTTGTTACTTATTACATTAAAAAATACAGGCATTATAGGAAAAATAAAACTATTAATCGACCAAGCAAACCAAACTTAAATATTGTAATTGCATTCTTTTATTTTTTATTTTTATTATTTTTTTAAAATAATGTAAACATTGAAATACTTGCTTTTGTTATTTGTATACAATATATATTATTTGTATGCAAATATATAATTACAACAAAAAAAAAAAGAATTGTATAGAATTGTCTCTCTCTCGCTCATTCGGTGTGTTATAGCACTATCTCTTTCGCACTGGAGAGCTATATATGTATATAGCAGGCGCCCAGAGTGACGTACTGCCATACGATAGCTCTACGCCACACATTTGTGCCAAATTCTTTCGTGTGTTGATGTTTCAATCCAGGATATTTTATTTATAAAATTTATAACATTTATTAAGTTTATTATGCGATTAATTTCTTTTGGGTTTGTTTGGGTTGTTTGTTTGTTTGGATTGGGTTTGTGTGCGTGTTGCATAAATTTCATCACTAACAAAATATAACCTCTATGTAAAAACTTTTTATTAATTTTAATCATGTTATCTTTGTGTACTCGGTTATTTATTTTTTTAATTCGTTTACTTATTTCATTTGAATAATTTACTTTGTTCGCTGTAATTCTTGGATTTATTTCGTTTATTTTCTTGTTTCTAATCTAATTTCTTTTTTTTATAACGATAAAAATTTTTTTTATAATTATAATTGGATTGTCATTTTTAAAAAATCAGTGAACGAATATTTTTTTTGCTGTACTAATTGTCGTGAACCTCGATATTCTAAGACAGGGGTCTCCAAACTACGGCCCGCGGGCCACGTTCGGCCCGCGGACAGATTTTGGACTATTTCACTTTTTACCACCGGCAACAATGATAATATGGTTTTGGCCCTCGGAACTTACTGGAGTAATCAGTATGGCCCTAAGGCTGGAAAGTTTGGAGACCCCTGTTCTAAGACAATGGCCGAAACCATCGAGCAACATCGAACACATGCGACGGGAGCCGAACAAGGAGCGCATGCGCGAGCCCGCGCTTGCTACTGCCGGCGAGACGAACGCTGAACGCCGAGTCGTGAGTCGGGTAGCAACCACTCTAGAAGGGAGTCGAGTGTGAGACCCGGACCGAGATACGCTTGGAGTAGGAACGCTATGTGCGTGAGAGTCAACGTACGCGATTACGAAGTTAATGGACAGTAACAGTATTACGATTGAGTCAAATTGCGTGAAGTACGCGAGTACTGCATTGTTTAAGCGCTGTGTGCGCGTTTGGTATAAAGTCTATTCGAGATTACGAGTTTATTATATTGTTGCGCTGCGTGCGCCTTGATAAAGATATTGCGTTGTGTACGCCTGGTAGAGTTTTTGTAGCGTTGTGTACGCCGTCAAATAAATATACCATTGTTGCGCTGTGTTGCGCGTTAAATAAAGACCACGTGTTGTAACCCATGCTATTCGCTATCTATCCTCATTGCGGTCGGAATCAGGAAAGCCCAAGTACTCTGGATTAAGGCCATATTCACGACAATAATTTTATTAACAACATTTTTCGTGTTTAAACTGAATGTATTTTGTATTTTTCAGACCCTAATATTAATGGTAATTTTTTTCAGTTTTATCTCGTGGACTTTTATTTGATTGCTGGGTAGTAATATGAATCGTTATGAATTATTATTGTAAATATATTATAATAATTAATGATTTACAGGTATGTTAAATTAATTTTGGCCATTCGATTTAAAAAAAAAAGAAAGTGGAATTCGATCATGCGAACGTCGTATCGCAATACGAAAGCCAGCGGAAAGAGGCAAGCATTAAAATTACATTCCCCACCGCGAGCACGTCGTCGAGAGCAGCAGACATCAACCGAGCGCGCGAGGCTTGTAGGCGGAGCTAATCGATCGGTCGCCAGTAGCGCTGACGTACGGCTAAAAATATCGCTCTGAGCTTTGTTTCAAGCGGGTTATAGGCTTTAGAGTTCTACAGGACTCGATCTTCGTTGGCGCGGATCGGTCACGTTTATCGTGCGGATTCATTTTTTTACCATATTTACGATCTTCGCGACCAATGCGATGCCAGTGGCAGTGCGGAGAACTAATTAAGGACGGGATTTTGAGAATGTCGTTACTACTTATTTTCCTATGCTGTGTCCACTCGTTTACTCTAGTCTCCCTGGTTTCGGATTTTGTTGACTACGGAAAGGGAAAAGATGAGAATAAACAAAGTGCAGCTGCACCGTGACTACAGTCTGCTATAAAAGCCTTGGAAGGTTGGCATAATGCGCATTATCCGACAAGTCTCGACATTTGAGGATCGTGCGTAGTCGATCTTCTCTTATTCGGTACTTTGCCAGCAAGTAAATATTGAGCAGAGCATCGTGTACTGTGTGCGTAAGTGTTATGAACCTGGCAGGTCACGCGGTCAGCTCACTCGATTCGTTATCTCGTCACGAACGCGGGATGAAATAATAAGTGGCTACCTCAATCAGCGGCCGAGAAAGCTCTAACTTGAAGCGTCCGTACTGAGTCCTCAGTGTAGGCTAGTCGGTCGCTGATAGTGTGCGAAAACGTCGACGGGTTTTTCGGTTCCCTGTACCTACACGGCGCCCTCGGGACATTTGTCACTCCGATCTACCTAATTCGTGTGTTCATATAAACGGAGAGTAAAGTAAATTTGAAAAGAACAAATACGTGCGGTTAAAAAGAAAAAAAACAATACAACCTGTGGCGATTCTTCATTGATGGTGTCAAACTGACTGAACGAAAAGTTCATGGCCTTATACAATGTAACCATAAAACAGGAAAGTTCATGACACCAAGAAAATTCGTTAGTGTGACACTCGATTGTACTCGAAAAAAAAGTTACTACATTAAAAATTCGACAAACGTTTAGCCGAAGTGTAAAGAAGTTAAAATAACACTAAACACGCTCTGTTAACTTAAAAATTGCTGTTAAACATTATTAATATCATACCCATTCGGATGACGTGCGAACAATATATTGTCTCACTAACAGAAAATAATTGTAAATAAACAAAAAATAAACAGATATTGATGACAACGTGTCTTTGTCTGGCAAGGAATTTGACCGGACAACGCAGTCTCAAGTTTGTTAGGTGTCAAGCCTCATAAATAAACAATAGATAGATTATTGGTGGCGACGTAAGAAGAGCGTGCGAGGTGAGCAACCTTTACAAGCCGGCCGAGTGGAAACAACATGGCGTCGACAGCCGTTATGAGCATGTGCGTCGAGAATCGTACCAACGCGGGAATTCTCTATGAATTAGCGGCGGCAGAGATGTGGGCACGATGGAGTCTGGTTGCTGATTACTTCGAGTATCAACCGTGGATCTTCTCGCTCATCGGTAGTACGATGGTCGGTCTTTCCGGTGTTTTACCATTGTTGGTCATACCCATTGATGAAGAAGTTGACCTTAAGAACGGAGGTAATTTTCATTTTTAAGATAGCTACTGCATCAGCGAGAACAAAGATTTTTATTTGACATAGAATTATACAAATAATATATAATACAAGCGTAATTAGGATAAATGTCAAGCGCTGTCACCGCTTAGTTACTGAAATATTAGCATTCAAGTTGACCAGTTGTACTTCAGGCTATATATGCGACAGGTATAAAATCGTAATTCACAAAATTTTACCATTATATTAAAAGAACATTGATATTTGAAAAACAATAGGTCTTATCATTTGAAGCATGACGAACAATTTAAAAATAAAGTTCGCTTACTATTGCAATCAAAAGATATTCAATAGTAAAACAAAGTGTAACTAAAAGGCAAGATTTGGCTAGTGTGCCATCGAATCTTGACAACAACGGAACGTTCAGAAGCGAGGCGGCGCCTTCATGCCTACACGTACTGTCGGCGCTAATTTCAAAATAACCAGAGGCGCACTCAACGAGCTTTGTAGCAATCCAAAGCCCGAGAGTGCAATCAGTTCAAAATTATTACTATGATATTGAAGAGGAAATTACCCAGTATATTCTTCAATCGATAATCTAGGATCGCTAGAACTGTATGTAGCATGTGTATACAGCATAAGTAAACATGTACTTAGCAGTGTGACCAACATCGAAATGCTGCAATGTTGCCACACTTCGGTTGCAATTTTGGCGACCATCCAGTTATAATTAACTATATAATAAATAATCCAAACCGCTGGAAAGTTACTTTTTATAATAATGATGGTAGTCGAGAAACTCAAAACTGTTCTGTACCGATTTTTTAAAATTTATTATTAGCGTTGATTCAACAAATATGAAGGTGGTAACTCCGGGTAAGACACTTTAAAAAGAAATTAATTATTCGTACCTAGGATCAATAATAGGATGCTTTCATACATTTTTGCGAACTACGCATTGCACCGAATACGATGATATCAAATGTACATTTTCTAAATGCATCAATGACATTTATTTTCGAGACTGACATTTGACTCATCTGGACAGCTAGAGCTACCTTAAGCAATTGCAACTTTATACGGTACTTATGATTGTAGTTTTCATGATGCAACGCTTGTTGTTTTATTGTAGTTTAGATTATCTGATGTCATGAATTGAGGGTAGCTGGAGTAGATTGTTTACCAACTTTGGTCGGTAAAAATAAGCTATTTCGTAGTATACATTATGCATCGTCGATATGCTGCGAATAGGCTTCAAGTTGTGCAGGACTGTAATATAAACATAAACGCTTCGACGTTCGGGCAAATTTCGGTTGAATATAAACCTTTCTGGAACTCACATACGTCAAACTGGACTAGACTTCGATTCTTTAAAGTTCTCCGAATATTTCAATATCGTCAGAAAGTTGCTTACATAAAATAAATTCACGTAAAGCGTTCATGTAGTCTGGCTGCTTACAGCAACAATAAGAGAGACAGAGTAGGTGAACGTACTTTACATTTCATGTGGATTTCTGTTGTGAAATCGACTTTCTGACGATATTGAAATATTCAGAGGGCCTCAAAGAATCAACGTCTTGTCCGGTTTGACATATGTGAGTTCCAGAAAGGTTATATCCTTCAAAATACATGCTGTTGTCATTTCGAGTGGCCATATTGATTTTCTGCGTGGTCAGTAATATATGATTATTATAATTTTTTACAAGTTTTTATCCAAAAATCGACCGGAAATTGAAGCATTGACGTTCATATTACAGTTCTGTATAATATAAAGCATAACCTATTTATTTTACTGACCGAAGACAGTAAAAATAATGCCAGCATCTATTTAAGGCCACACGTTACCTGCCTCATCGCATCATCAATCTAAGGATTCCTGACAGTGTATTGCGGTTTCTAGATTTAAAAAATATTTACTTTATTTTCGTCTATACAGAGATGTTGCTGTAGAAGGTGTCCTCTAACACTTATACATTCATTCCTTCAAGTAATGCTGTAGCTACAGAGCTAAGTTGAGTATTCATTCCATGGTCTAGCTTACATACTTTATTGACCAATTTTTATGATTTCTAATATTTGAGAATATTCCTTAACACACTCAAAACTTGTCAGTTTTATTTATTAATGTTTTTTTTTTAACTAGTTAGAAGATCAGTATTTTAATGCATTGTTTTGTTTTTTCATAATTGTGTTTATCGGAAAAAGTAAAGCATTTTTTCTTTATGACCGTAGGGTTCCAACTTATGCATATCAAAATATAATACTAAAATTACAAAATTATGACATAGTGTTTGCAGAAGTGTTATTTCCTAGTATAATAACTTTAAGTTATTACTCAGAGAAAAGCATGTTGGAACTTTCCTTTGTAAAGTTAACTAAATACATTTTTTTTGTAACATTACGTGTATTGTATGGGAAAAAGAAACACGTTTGTCTCTTTAACTGGATGTTTCTGAGTTTCGGATCTATGAAAATAACACTGCTAGTGGGATCAGTTAGATTTAAGTGTTTCCTCTACTAATAAAAATGAAAATACGAATCATTAGGTCTGTTTGATTTCACAGCAAATCAGATCTGACACCTCAGCGAGACTATAATAGACCTATAAATAGGAGACTAGTGATTGTGTACAAGCCTGTAGTTGCAGTTTAACATAAATACAAACAGACCTATGAGTACAATGGCCTCAGCGGATCCCTTGATATTCACACTGTCAATTTGTTTGGTGTGTCATTTATGGTATGAGCGGCCATAACACTATTCTTATTACCTCTAGTTTACATTCTAATTCTAATTATCTAATTTTTTGCTCATAGAGAAAAATTTGTGATTGTAAAAAAAAAAATTCTAGTTTTCATGTAGTCTTCAGTCTTTATATAAAGATTCTTAAAATAATCCAATATATCGAAAACAGTGGTGGTTTAGAAGGAAACGTAAAGATGTACGGTACTAAACTCTCTCTCTCTCTCTCTCTCTTTCTCTCTCTTTCTCTCTCTCTCTCTCTCTCTCTCTCTCTCTCTCTCTCTCTCTCTCTCTCTCTCTCTCTCTCTCTCTGTGTGTGTGTGTGTGTGTGTGTGTGTGTGTGTGTGTGTGTGTGTGTGTGTGTGTGTGTGTGTGTGTGTGTGTGTGTGTGTGTGTGTGAGTGAGTGAGTGAGTGAGTGAGTGAGTGAGTGAGTGTGTGAGTAAGTGTGTGTGAGTGAGTGAGTGAGTGATTTTCATTGCTGAGACTATAATACCTTTCGCAATTTGTGGGATGTCAGTCCCAAGTTTGGTTAACATGTGCACTGGCATTAAATATGTTTTGGGATTCAATCAGGCGCCAAATGGTCAAGGGGCTCTTGACGCTAGCAAAATGAAACCACTCGATCGATTTTCGCTAAATTCTATACCAATCATTGGTAAACGTGGATCCATTTGTGTCAACAGCTTCAGACCCATATCTCAAAGTTTGGGCAACCAATTTGCAAGGTTCCACTTCACATTCTTTTTTATATACTGTCTACAAAAGCTATGCTTACTTACTAAATTTGCGAAAGTAGTACTTTACTCTTGTTTAAAATATCAGCTTGTTATATAATAATTTGTCGTCACCTCTCGAGTGCAAAGGGTTAACCGTTAGGTTTCCAATTTTCTACCGTGCAATGTAGATAATTATTAAGCAATTCAATATAGCTCTGCGAATCATTCTCCAGAAATTATATTTAAATATATTTATAACTTTTAACTATCTTTTAAACACAGTGAAATAGAGAATGACTATTGCTGGAAAACAAATGGTACGCGCATAGTTTATGAAACAAATCAAATTCAAGTTGAAGGTCAAGAAACACCAATGAAATGCAATATATTTTTTTATAAACGAAACATGATTCATTACTTTCAGATTTTCAAAAAAACTAAAAAAAATTCTCAATATCGACGATTATTTTATCCATTACTCACTGATAATAACTTTCTTCATAGCTGACTAATAACATTATTATTTTCGCAGTACAATGAAAAAATTATATTCTTCGCGGTGCACTGAAAAACTTATTATCTTCGCCTAGTATAGAAATAACTATTTTCATTGTGCTGCATTGAAAAAATTGTTTTCTTCGCAGCGCACTGCAAAAATTATTTTCTTTTCACAGCTTTTTATAAAAATTACCTCAATATGGAGAATTATAGTAGACGGAGCAGAGGAGTTTGGACATACGTTTTCATTTCATTGTTATAGCCTGTTTTATTACTATTGCTATAAGATGGTTGCGTCGCATTCCATTTTAACACTCGCACCAAGTAACAAGCACATATGGTTCTCGGAATTTACTTTGGGCTGGAAATCTGTCATATCATTTTATCGAGCTATTAGAAGACATCTACTAACTGTAAGTTACACGCACTGTACACCCCCAGAAGCTGGGATATAAATTATTAAATTAACATTTACATCGTTCAGCTGCACCTTGGGATGTGCACACCTGGTTCTGTAGATGTACATTACTTGTAACTTTGCATATATCTTATATTGGATGTACAGACATCTACAAAAAATTTCTAGCCAATGTACACCCTAAGAACATTATGTGCACATCTCCAGGTGCGGCTGGGCGGTGTAAATGTTAATTCCACAATTTATATCTCAGCTTCTGGGTGTGTACATTACTCATAACTTTACATATATCTTGTATTGGATGTATAGAGATAAACAAAAAATTACCAGCCAATGTACACTCCCAGAACCATTTATACAGATCGGTTACTTGGTCGAAGGTCCCTATTGATACAGCCGTGCGCTCGGCGAGTGCGGCGGTGCGTGAGAACCACTGCGGGCGCGGAGAACTGCCTACCGATTTGCCTGCTAGTTTCAACCACATTGTCATATGCTTCAGTTACATTGTTGACTTAAAAAAAAAAATATATATATATAAATAATTATAATAAATACACAGATGTTGTATAAAATCTCCAGTAAAGTAGTATGCACATAGAGAAATAATAGTAGTTTAAAACAAGTTTTAATGATTTAACATTTGACATTTTTTTTATTAATGCTTTTTTATAAAACATAAAATACACTATTAAAAAGGTTATATCAAATCACCTAGCTGAAACTGTTTTTCAGGTTTTTTTTATTAATGTAAAAAAATAAAAGTTAAAATAGTTTTTTATTTGCTAAAAGTTACGTACATCGAATTTTTATTTGTCTAGAATGATTCCTTTCTTGATAGGACTTTAACTTGCCTAAGCATTTGGTCTCGCTGTTACTTCTGGGGAACTGTATGGAACGTGCTTCCGAGAAACTCACACTCTCGAATTTTGTGATCACGAGGGTGGCACTTAAATCGTGCAATGCATTTCGCGGGAGCACTTCAATCGTATCATCTTTTTGTGCAAGGGTAAGGCGAATTTTTTTTTCATTCTGAATCATTCAGGCGTAAATCTGTTTTTTACGAAAAGGTGAGTTTATTCTTCTCGCTCTATTAATCAATTATCGATTATATTTTCAGTAATCATTAATAATCGATAGCAATAAATATGTAAGACAATCGAAAAATAAAGAAAGCTGAATCGTAATCTAATAGAAAAAGCCCAACTCGAATGTAAGAGTTATGAATTTTCTTAATTCTGAATATTTTCTTGAAGTTTTTTAGATTCTTCACAAGAACAATATGACCAAAGTTTATGTATTCGCATTGCAAAATTTGAATACCAGACCGCTTATATTGGTTGATAGTACTGTTCTACTAGCAGGTCTAATGGCCCCGATAACTCGCGCCCGCGTGATGCTTTATTATTCGTACGGATAAATATCATCGCGATGGCGAAAGAGATTTATTGTTCGGAAATAAGAAATAATCTCTTCCACACTCGCACCGATACTAGTGTTATTTCACATAACCATAACCATATGAGAAGTCTTAAAGGTATCCATTAAAACATCCTCTAGCGTGGCCTTGGAGGATCCTGGGTGGTACCAGGGAGAATATCTTACTGAGAGGCACTACTATTGGTAGCATCTGGGAGGCGGATATGGAGATCCTAAAGGGTGGCGGTATCCCTGATTATAGTGTGGTCTTTGGAGTCCGTCGGTATTCACGCTAAATCACAAAAAAATATATTCGTGTCATCGTAGTCATCGTGAGATCGAGATAACTGCTAAATTCAATGAATACGTAATTTTGTTAGTCGATTGCAAAAAGTAGAAGCAAGGCCTATGTCCGCTTCGGTTCTCGAAATCGACGATCTCGTATTTTTCCTTTTAATTTTTTCGCTTTTGTTCTTCGTGTTTTCATTGTTTTCCTATTTCACATGTCGTCTTCTTTTACATTTATTTTCTCTTTAATTGCCTTACCATTGGAAAGAATCGGCCACATTGTCTTTCTTAGTTTCAGTTAAGTGATCGATTTAAAATGTATCGTATCGCTGCTAATCGATCGTATTGTGGAGTAATTGAGAGATTGGCGGCGATGAGAATATTTCAGATCAATCTACTGAATTGCAAGGTTAACAGATTAAAAATAGGTTCGTTTTATTTCTAAAGGTGTAACATATGAACAGAAAATTAACGTGAAAGAGAAGACTGAAACGGAAAACGACGGAAAAGATATTAATGAAAAGGAAATGAATGAGATAGAGAAGATGGAAATTGACAAAAGGAACGCCAAGGTTAAAGAGAAAAAGACGAGAGAACGACAACGGCAGAAGCGAAAAATGATGTTGATTTTGGCTTTTTGTTTTGATTCGTAAAACGAAATTACATATTGACTGAGTCGCTTTGATGCTTCGATGATAATAAATTGAATTCGGAATTTTTTTAACCATAAATTTGTCGGAGCTGTATTTTGTGATCTCACGATGACCTAAAATAACTTTTTTTGCTTAACATAGATATGGACGGTCTAAAAAGCAACAACAGAATCGGGTCACTCCTCACCCTTTAAATTCGTCTCTGGGATTTCCATATAGGGGACTGGGATACCCTGCATGGTACAGCAAGGGTGTCATCTTGATTTGCCTCCGACGTACTCCAGGCCCACGCGGGATGTACTTACAGATGCCCCCATGGACATCAAAACTGTTGCAGCTTTTTTCGTGAAATAATTTCCTGTTTTACTGTTTATGTGAAATAATAAAAGTATCGCCGCTAATGTCAAAGTGATTACTTTCGATTTCGGAACAATACATTTGTTTAATAACAGTAACACCATTGTGATTCCTACTCCGTATTATCACCTTGATAGTAAAATGTAACGTACATAGGTGTATTTCAAATCCTGAATAAAATTAATGTTTCCAAAAAAATAATTTGTATTTATAAATCTCACGAAAACAGCATCACGAAAATGTGAAGTGCCTGAACCGATATGACCTCTTAGTAGTTCATATATTGAAAGTAGTGATCAATTTGATGTACTCGTCGACGAACGAGTATGGATGCGTGTGTATGCAAACGAATGGGGTATGCGTTCAATATTGAAATAATACATATTTGGTCTTGGAATCGCTCGCTTGATATAACGTTAGAGGCCCCTTACCATTTTTCGATTTGCCGCGAAATTAGAAAGGCATCTTTCTAATTTGGTACCTAATTAGAACCTAAAAACACCTAATGTTGGCATGTACAAATTATTGCCTATTTGGAGAATGGTAGCTTTACAACGGTATAAGATTGGCATGGTCAATATCAGATGTAACCTTTAATCAGAAGACAATCTTGTCTGCCCATTCGTTTTTGAGACTTCGCAACGTGTAATGCGAAGTTATCGTTCTATTCGTCGTTCATCTGTATCCAAGACGATGATATCTGTCTAGTTTTTTTATCTCTTCAGCTCTTCTGTATTTTTAGTACCTGTTGTAGTAACGTCAAATAACCGCGACGTTGTCGCAAGGCACTCACTGTTGAAACCGTCCGGTAAACTTGTAAGTCAAGTTATACAATCGACCACGTATCGATAGCGTATCGAAGTCCGTAATCTGTATGCCCTACTTCTATTCTCTTCCACTCTCTACCAATCTAAAGCTATCGGCTGCAAGGTTCGTCGATTGCCTTATAGTCGCAAATACATAACGATGCTACATTTTGAAGAAGGGTAAACTCTTGGATCAATTAATGGGCATTCATTTACCGGGATAATTTGATCATTAATATTGTGGCTTCTGGAAAGTGTTATAGTGAAGGGATATAACTACACGACTTGTAAGAAATCCTTTACTTCGTACATAGCTTGCTGCAATTATCTTATTGTTAAAAAGTTTCCAGCGTCGATTGTTTCTTCCCACCGCACTTATTATGAGTACGAAATTTAATCGTAGTCGGTTTTGCCCGAGTATGTATGTACGTCTGTGGACCTACGACTTTGGCTTCTGCGGACTTCGACGGTCAGTGATCATAAGAGCATGAGTATAATACCGACGAAGTTGTCATTACTTATTTATAGATGTTTGGAACGAATATGTATCATGCTCGTCTTCCTTTTCTTCAAATTTCAACTTGGCGGGTATGTAGTAGAATGCTACCGCTATCTTGTTCGCTAGATAGTGAAAAAAACTAACTTGTAATAAATACTTACATCACATCCGCGTTCGCAATACAATGAGGCTGCATTTAGCGGACGGATACACAGTGGGGAGTTTGGACGGAAAACTGACCAAAAGGAATAAAACAGATGTTGCATTGGATATTGCAGGGCGAAGTTGACCCTCAGTGACATAACTATAATATAACCAGCGGCAAAATCAGTTGACAGAGTTATGTCAAGCCGTTAAATCAAGATAATTTTTAAGACCAAAAGCATTCCCGTAGCTCTACTGTACTCCGAGATATGCGATATAGATACCTAGGGCGTTGGAGCGGCAAAATCAATAGACATGGTTATATCGAGCCGTTAAATTAAGGTGATTTTTGATACCCAGTGCATTGCCCTAGCTCTACTGGACTGCTCATACTGTACGTCGCGATATTCGGGTGTGGGTAAATACCGAGGTGCGTATCTCGGAAAGGGGTGTTCCGATTTGATCGTATCTAGTCCCATTCGAGAACCGTTATAAAGGCGTCCACATGTTCCTACCCTTAGGGGTGGAGAGGAAAAATTATTTTCGGGGCTCCTAAATAGTCTCTTATTAGCTGTTAAATAAGGGATAGGTTTCATCCCGACATTCGAATGTGGTCATTCTAGCTTTTTTGACATACGTAATGAACAATAGCAGAGCTACAAAAAAAAATTGAAACATTCTCGAAATATTCTACTTAAGACTTGCAACCACCGGTCTCAAAAGAATAAATACAGCGTATCCCACGCTGCCACAATTTGTTACGTCTCGAGCAGATGGCTAAGTTGCTGAATTACACAGGATTGCCTTCTGATTAAAGGTCACATCTGATCTTGACCATGCCAATCTTATATCGTTGTAAAGCTACCATTCTCCAAGTAGGCAATAATTTGTACATGCCAACATTAGGGTTTATTTTTTACCTGTGGGAAATCCTGTGCCACCGCCCCTCGAGGCAGGATAGTTGGACTAATAAATACCAGGTGTACAAGTATGAAATGCGGATTTTTTTCTAAAAAAACATGTTAGATTCGGAAGAATGATAAAAAGTGCTTTATTCAAAGTATGCTCCATCGCTTGTTATACATTTTTCCCATCTTTTGGGCAATTTGTGATTACCACGCCAGTAAAAATCTTTCCCTTTTGCTGCGAACCATTCATCGAGCCATTTTTTTACATCTTCATACGAACCAAAGCGCTGCTCAGCAAGTGCGTGACCCATCGATGGAAACAAGTGGTAATCGGAAGGAGCCAAGTCTGGTAAGTAAGCCGCATGTGGCAGAACTTCCCAGCTGAGTCCTTCCAACGTAGCGCGAACCGGTTTTACCGTATGTGATGGAGCATTGTCATGAAGAAAAATGTATGAGCTCCCTTAATTCTCCAACAAGCGCTACCTGTTTCGTCGGCACAGTTAATTGTGTAGAGTCGAGGCAAGTCTCCCCATTCATACAGTTTACTTCCGTTGGTATCGAATTCAGACAGACATCGTTTTGTCTAGGTACAATAATCTCTATAGGTTCAATACAAGTGTTGTCATTGCTCGAGTCTGACGTATAGAGTTCCATAAAATTTCGCGAACTAGACTGCAAATTCTTAACTTGATCTTCTATTTTCACTTTACCAATTTCTTTACTTCATTTATTATTTTGCACATGCCTCTCATAAACTTTAAAAATTATTTCTGAACAATTTCTTATTTCTTTTTTATTATTCTTTTGTTATTAGGCCAAGGCCTCCTTGCATCCTTGAATAAACATACCCAATTATAACGTAAGACCATCATAATTCGGTATGGCAGCCAGTGCATCTCGAAGGGACAACGT
The DNA here is from genome assembly GCA_963942595.1 of Cylloceria caligata. Taxonomy (NCBI): domain Eukaryota; kingdom Metazoa; phylum Arthropoda; class Insecta; order Hymenoptera; family Ichneumonidae; genus Cylloceria; species Cylloceria caligata. The sequence continues at coordinate 39,049,324 of OZ012710.1, forward strand.
TTGATCATCATTAATCATTGTGGGTGGAGGGTCGGGTACAGGGTCACTAGTCTTAATTGGATTTTTGATAGAAAAATTTACAGGTGGTATTTTAGTAGGTTTCGTATCTGAACTCGATCGTTGCCCGTGGGGTAGGAGGAGCAACTAGGAATAGCAGAGTTGTCTTCAGACAGCAAGTGTAAATTTTTTAACAAACTCTCAGGTACAATGTGGGAAGGTTTAATTATTGATTTTCAATTTAGATTTTTTTACGAGTATTAATTCTCCCGTTTGGAGTAGACAAGGTTTTTTTGGAGTAGACAAGGTGGAATTGCGCATAACTTTCTGAATTGTTTAACATTTTGTCAATCCGTAAAGGACTATTTCATGAATTATGATTATCTTCAAAATTGTCGCATAAAATTTCTTCCGTATCAGAGAAATTACTTGCTTCCTCGTTATTTACTTCTGTTTTTGTAATAATTAAATGACGTTAATTCCAAAGATCGTATATTACTGTTTTTATCTACTTTTATCAATTCAAAATTTTCTCGATTAAAGTCGCTACTTCTCTTTTTAACTCCAAGAGTTACCACCCTTGAATTGGTCGTATCGAGAGTTTTGGGGTCCGAACAAACAGTTAGTGTTTTCGTCATAAAATTCTTTGGCCGTCTCAAGTGGGGAATTAGAAGAATTATTTTTTACGAGATTTCCTTTTCCTGTCTTCAGGATAATCATGCATTACACCATCATTCATATATACCTTTGAACGAGTTGAACTTGTACCCATCTATTTAATATAATTTGTTGCGTCTAATCGTACTTCGTTGTTCCAAAGGTTCTTGACCTTCTTTTACTTATTTTTATTTTTCTTTCGTAGAAATGAATATACCAACGTATTACGAAAGCTGAAATTCTGCGGGAACAATTGAACATAAAACGATTATAACAAAATTTGAACACAGTAGTAGTTTGTTTACACCTTTGCTCCATTCCAATCCTTCCCCCACCACCGGCTACCCCCACCACCCCACTGTTCCACCGCCGCGTTACCCACTCTATTTAAGCAGTGTCGGTAACGTGGAGATGGTAAAGTGAGGTGGTGTGGGTACTCTGGTGAATAAGGAAGACTAGAGATAAGAGCAGGATGGAGCAAAGATGTACACATACTTGAAAAAAGGAATAAAATTAGGTATTTACCTCTGTTGTTGTTGACGTCTACCTTCCTTCGACGGCGATTTTAAACTCCTATCTCTCACTATCTCACTTCCACAAACACAAACACACACGCGTGCGTGCCTGCGTGCGTGCGTGCGTGGACACTTACATAACCGAGCATCATCTGCTTCAGGAAGTTCGAGGTCCTCGAAGCCGTCGTCCACGTCGCCGCTATCGTACCCGATGTCTAATTCCGCACCGAGGACTCCGAACACCCGCTAGTGTCGTAACGAGGAGACATTGCGAAAAATACGTTTTTGACTGCGCGATCAAAGTTAAAGACAGACTGAATGCTCAGGATGCTGCTGGTTTTGCACGTGCGTACCGCTTTGCGCTGTGCTTCTCGCGAAGCGCTTGCTCTGCAGTAAAAGGCGCAGAATATAATACTGTACCGCGAGGGACCTCAATTATAATTGATATATAATTATAAAATAAGAGATTTGTTTTTAATTGATCAATATTTTATTTAAATCACTTTACACACATTTACCGTCGCATGCAACATTCCTGCAAATACGGTAATCTTCGCTCGGAGATTGCTTCACCTTTTAATTTATTTTTATCACTGTCCGATCGTCGAGAGGTAAAAGCATTTTAATATTCACGTACTATTCTATCGTTTTTCACTACAGTATCGCTAAAGAGATTATTAAATCGCGACATGGTGAATTCGCACGACATAAGATGCAGGAATACGATACAAAATTGTCCACACACATTCTATGTATTACTCTGTAGCTGTTTGAGGCCGTACCGATAGAACTTGCAGTTTCTTCGTAGCCGTGCGAGATGTTGCGGTGGTAGCCCGTAGCTATCAAAGTACATTCCTTTTCCATGATGGTTAACGTACATGGCGATCTAATGCTCTTCAGGTCCGTCGTGGTTATAAAGGGTGATTTTTTAAGAGCTTGAGAACTTTTTTTTAAAAAAAAACGCATAAAATTTGCAAAATCTCATCGGTTCTTTATTTGAAACGTTAGATTGGTCCATGACATTTACTTTTTGAAGATAATTTCATTTAAATGTTGACCGCGGCTGCGTCTTAGGTGGTCCATTCGGAAAGTCCAATTTTGGGCAACTTTTTCGAGCATTTCGGCCGGAATAGCCCGAATTTCTTCGGAAATGTTGTCTTCCAAAACTGGAATAGTTGCTGGCTTATTTCTGTAGACTTTAGACTTGACGTAGCCCCACAAAAAATAGTCTAAAGGCGTCAAATCGCATGATCTTGGTGGCCAACTTACCGGGCCATTTCTTGAGATGAATTGTTCTCCGAAGTTTTCGCTCAAAATGGCCATAGAATCGCGAGCTGTGTGGCATGTAGCGCCATCTTGTTGAAACCACATGTCAACTAAGTTCAGTTCTTCCATTTTTGGCAACAAAAAGTTTGTTAGCATCGAACGATAGCGATCGCCATTCACCGTAACGTTGCGTCCAACAGCATCTTTGAAAAAATACGGTCCAATGATTCCACCAGCGTACAAACCACACCAAACAGTGCATTTTTCGGGATGCATGGGCAGTTCTTGAACGGCTTCTGGTTGCTCTTCACTCCAAATGCGGCAATTTTGCCTATTTACGTAGCCATTCAACCAGAAATGAGCCTCATCGCTGAACAAAATTTGTCGATAAAAAAGCGGATTTTCTGCCAACTTTTCTAGGGCCCATTCGCGGTCAACATTTAAATGAAATTATCTTCAAAAAGTAAATGTCATGGACCAATCTAACGTTTCAAATAAAGAACCGATGAGATTTTGCAAATTTTATGCGTTTTTTTTTAAAAAAAAGTTCTCAAGCTCTTAAAAAATCACCCTTTACGTGTTAACTACGAGTCCGGCCGGTAACGACCATGCACGAGGAATTCTGTCAGCTGGGTATACTCCAACGGTTGAAAGTGGTAGATACTGCAGACTCTCGTAGATTTGTCTAGTGTTCATGCTGAACACATAGTCAATGATTAAATGATAACATATACGCTTTGATAGACGTATATATGCAGAATTTATTTCACAGCATCGTCGATCGTGTCACGACTATATGGTGAAGATTTCTCCTCTTTCTTATTCTCTTCCTCTTCGTCGGCCGACTAAACATCCATAGATGATTCTCCTTTGAACGGGTGCTCGCGAAGCCCATTTTTTATTTGGAAAGCCTGGCGCATTGCAGAATGCGAAGACGCTGTATCGTTTATCATAGCGTGTCTAAAGCATTTTCGCAAAGATTTCGGCATAAATGTGTACGATAGAGCGCTCCCCTCATCCTCCAGGTTGGAAATTTCACGACTCGTGATATCGCAAAGAAGTATAGCCTTCTCGTGACCGCGTGTATAGATACGCCTTGATTTTCGTGAAATTTCACGCAAGTTTGCATATGCTTGTTTACAGCTCACATCGCCCTCGTACCATTCAAGACCGTGAAAATATTTCGAGAGAAAATTATTCTGGCTTCTCGAATGCTGTGGTAATTCGGCAAAGTAACACGGTGGTGCGATGATCCAAAGTGCAGAATAGGGTCTATTCACTGCTACCACGACAATTTTTTTCGGAATAAATTCCGAGTCTTTACCACGCATTCCATGTATATCCACGACGATATCTATTTTCACGTCTATTCTGTACAGATGCTCTAGTTCGGCTGATTAGTTACTCACAAAGACGCTTCTACGTCTCATAACACGAAACAATTTTATTCCAACATCAGCACATTCTTCGCTTATCCGTTAAAATCCATTATTACCTGCCAAGAGGCATCGATTTCAAGGACATTATCATATTCCGCGTAGACTACACAATTTACCGTTGAAGCAAGCGCGTCCTCAAATCGTACCCCTATTCTCATACTACCGTGCTTTATTAAATTCCAATGTGAATTGCTGTTCGCCGAAAGATTGGGTGTCAAATCAAAAGCAAACAGACAATATCCATCGCGATAATTATTGCGATCGATCCAATTACCATCGTTCAAGAAATGTATTCCAGTTCCCGAAAACAACGTTTGAAAAGCATCCACATACAGATGATTTTTCGTGAAATCAGGTTGTAATGGTTTCGAAGGTATTTGAGCCATGTACATACAACGAGAGATAATTTATCTTGTAATTTTGGAAATTGAATGGATTCATACTGAAGTCGCCGTTAAACGCTTTGTTATCGACAAAACCGATAATTATACGCTTCGGCAATTGACCTAACACGATAAACCGTAAAAGTATATACTTTTTTGCGTTATACTAATTACCGTATTTCACAATAGTCATACGCTACAGTAAAGTACTTCCCGTGCTGCTTTCGCTTCGTGTTTACAGGTTCGCATGATTTCGTTTCTTCACGCGTTACTATCTGATGAAATTCCGTGCGTCCAATAGCGTCGAATTTAAAAATAATAGGTACACTCCTAGCTCCTGTCACGAAGAATCGTAATGCGTTATAATTTACGTGACGGATATTCGCAAAGTTTAGCGTGATACCCTTTACTTTACATTTTTCAATAATCGTACAGTCGGATTTACGAACAAGGAATGCGTAAAATTTTGGTCCTCCCGAAACGAAGAAACTTATATAACCACCAGGCCCGTATTCGCTTAATTCATCCGTGAGATCTCCCAGAAATTGACCGATTGGCGGCTCATATTCGTTCCCACCGGTGCGACTCACGTAAATACAGAGTCCGTATCGCAGTACAATATTCGTCGCCCGAGCCCCTCAAGATAACTGTATAGTTTTAGGCGTACCTGTGCCGCCGTGTATGCTGCAATGACGGCGACTGATGTCGGGGATGATTGGATAGCATTGCGGTTGCTCACATAGTTCACATACATTGTAACGGTATTAAGCGTTAACATTACCCTAAAAGGGCTTGTTCGGACTCGAGCAGGAAGGAAAGTAATCTTAGGCTTTTGTAGTAGGTAAAAGTAGGGTTTATTCAAAGAAACAGATAAAAATTGTGTGATACATCAGAAAAATAAATAGAAAATTCAATTATCTAACCCTTTTCTCTCGGTATTATGGCTACCTCGCGCCTTACATTCGATTATTCCCGGGCACTCGAGTGCAATTATAATCGTGTACGCAAAGAAATCTAGAATATTTATGAAGATCCTCGGTAATATGTTTTTAGTTGGTTATAGATAGTTGTAGTATGCTCTATAATGTGTGAGAAGACGTTGATAGTTATATAATGCAAATATATTCTTTAATTAATACTATAATTGATGATAATAAAGTTGAGCGTTAGTCGATAAATCTGTTTACCCTTCGTGTTCCGGGGGTAAGCTTTTTAGCACGCGTACCGTCGGTAACTAGCCGGCCGCTGCTTATATAATCCAGACTAGCCTTGTGTCTACCACTGAGTCCTTCTATACTCGCTACGGACCCGTCGGTGGGCGTGGAGTTTCCTGCTGATATAAAAATTTTTAAAGGTCGACTTGCGCGTCCACCCGACCGCCGCTATGATCCGGCGTCAGTGGGATGCACTCTGAGTGCATGCGCAGCTACTTGGTATATCAGGGCCGTACCCTGTGCATTTATCGCCTTTTTCTATCTTTCCTTTAATCTTTATTTGATTTATATCCCTATGGAATTTCCTATGCTACTCTTATTCCCTGGTTTTTAATATGAAGATCTGATATCTTCGTTATTTAAAATATTGCAGAGATTATTTAGTGTCTGAGTGAGTAGATCGTGGTTCGCTCGATCCTTGGCTACCAGAGAGAGAGAGACCGCTTTGTTGATGTTTGGGTCTGCGGTGCGTTAGGCTCGAACGCAGCACCGACTCGACTGCTTTCCGTCAAATGTATGTGACAGGTACCACAGCTGGGCTCTTCGGGCATCAGTACGGCTGCACTTAGCAAGGGCTCTTTCTTCCTTCCTGGTATCCGGACTTCTGCGTTGGCGGGACCTGCGAACAAAACTGTTCCCCGAATGCTGAAATTCTGGTCTTTTTATACCAGAATCCCCTCCAGTTGGCCCATGCTTTCGGTATAACTATAGTTGGTGGCGGTCCTGTCGCCCATCTTCCTGTAGCCCACTGGTAGCGTTGGTACTTTTTGAAATCGGTCGTTGGTTTTTAATTTCTTACTGGTATCTTTCAAACGAGTAACGGGACTTCGTCTTCGACGTACTGACCTAATGGTGTGAGTGACGCTCGGTAGCACTGCTTTATTGTGTGCGTACCGAGCGTCGTGAGTTGCTGAGTATAGGCCAGTCTACCTAGTGTATGTAACGTGGTAGTGGTGACTTGGTGTATGCACCGCGCGTTATTAGATAGACAGTACGTTACAACATGATCTTGTAATTAACCGGTAGCATTTCCGTCACCTCAATCTCCGGACTCGTTAGTGAATTCATTAGCTCCGAGCGCGTGAAAACGATAACGGTTTTCGTGAGATTATCGCATTGACCAAACTTTCCCTGGAATGAATTAAGAGCCAATTTTGCGAGCAAACGTCAACCCGGATTTGACTGCAAAGCACTTTGCTTGAGATATACTTCATAATCAACGCGACTCGATTCTTCCTCATAACATTTTAAAACTCGCTCGCAATCCGCTGAGAACATGGTATCTGGTGAGTAAAAATGCAGAGCCGGCAAAGGACCTGTGTAATTCCGATATTCCGGTGTGTTGACTCCCGGAAGAGCTGAATCTCGCGCACACCGCACCCCCTAGACGGTGTCGTTACCCCCGCATTACGCGTGAACTCCATCGCTGCTGTATATTGCGCTCCTCCAAGCCCGTTCCGAATTTGACACCATCGTCTGTGTAGCTCACCCGTACGAATTTGACCGCGTTCGGCATGCGCTCGGGCTGTGACAAGGGATTGTTGTAGACACAAATTATCGCTATTACTTATGCGTAAAATTAACTTTTTTGCTATAGACTTGTGTGTAAGCCTTGGTGCCCACACCTTCGACGCACCGTACTATACATGTCGTCATTCTACATATACCAGCGTCTATTCGAAATTCGCGTGCGCTCTGAGCTACACTATTAATTAGTCGCCATATATCGTCAGGAACAATGTCACGAGCTGGTCGAAATGATTACCATACAGGCCCTTGCGCGAAAGACGGCACGCTCAGAGTCATACTCACATAATCATGTCCTTCGCACGATTCTGTAAGACGTGTGAGTCAGATGGTCAATACCGTCCGGTGGCTGACGAAAATAAAAATCTGTATCCCGACCCTGCATCCTAAACCGTGGAAAATATCGGCTCTGCTCATTGTCGATACGGACGCGTTCACCAGTGGGCAAAATATCACCTCCTCGTATAACAGTCTTAGCGCGAGTCCGGACCGCAAGCGAGCGAACGAGGAAATGGTACGCAACGCGGAGACGCGACGGCGAAACAAACAGAACGTGGTGTAGAATTTGATTCAGTAAGAAAGATGGGATCGAAGCGACAATAGCAGACTTGCGAGCTCGTCGAAGAACGTTTTAAACCAATCTCATTATCGACGAAATAAAAATTATTTGGATATTAAAGTGTTGTGAAATAAAGTGTTTATCATTTCATGCCTTGTCACGTAAAATTCCTGCCTACGGTAAAGAGGTAGTGAACATTGGTCCTTCGAGCCGGATGCGTCAAGAAACGTGCTTCGAACCGGCATTGTGAAAACGAACAAAAAAGTTGCTAATAACGTTGTCGACGTGGTCCAATTTAGTTAGTCCAACGAATAATCGCAGTGAAACCTCATTACGTGTCGTTTTAGTGTGATAACGGCTCGTGTATTGAGGTAGTGACGCTGAAACAAAGACATCGACGAGAGGGCGGTCAGGCTGTCTCTCTCTTACGTGTGGCGTGTTTAAGAACAAAGGGCTCCATAAGACTTTCTCGCGCGCAACGCCGAGTCTGAGTGGAAAACCATCTCGCGCGCTCGAGCCGGGCGTTCGAGGCGCTTGGGTTACGCAGCGATGTCAACAACTCGCGGTCACCGGACCGAACGGCGGGCGAAGAGACTTACTGTCACACGTTAATGCAGAGTGGTCTTTCGTTCATCACCCGTCACAAAGCTAGCAGTTTTGTTTTCTCACGGTGTCGAAGAGAGAGGAGACGTCGACTCTCTTGACAACTCTGCCTGTGTCACCGGCGGCAAGCATCACGCATCGAGAAATTTCGACGAAAAACTCAACACTTGGATCGACAACGGATTGCTGCGCTGTCTACGACGAATCGACCATCATTTTCCATCAACTATACGTCTACACAACGTGCACCGCAGCAGCGTCGATCAGCGGCCACGGAGATCGAACATCGAGCGCATCGAGTATACCTAGCGTCGTATAAACTGTAAGTTTGTTCTATTATAGAGTGTAGCGAACGAGTGTGGCCGTAAGATGGCGGAGGAAATCACGGCACTTAAGCGTGCACGCTGTATGTATAAGACGCGCCTTACGAAATTCGCGACGTTCCTCGAGGTATTTCGCGAGTCAGATGATCCCGTAGAAATCCTCGAAACAAGAATCGAATTTATACAGGGTTGATGGCCGGAATATAACAAAATTCAGGATATAATTGAGGCACTGGAGGAGACAGATGATCAGCGAGATCAGTTGGACGAGCGGTATTGTTTGCTAATCGATAAATCGCGAGCCCTCATCAATTCAAGGCGTGGACGGCAAAATAATTAACAGGATGAGCAGCGGCCTTTAGATGCTCGAGGTGGCGGTCACGTGAATGAATTAAAGGCTCAACTTCCGGTTTTGAGTCCTCCGACATTCGATGGGAACCCCGAGCAGTGGCTGCAATTTCGGGACAGCGAACGATGAGTTATCAGATTTTCAACGCATGTACTATCTGCGTTCGGCTCTCAAAGCGCGCGCAGCTGATGTTATCCAATCACTAATTACACAATTCCTTGGACTCTGTTCAAAAAAAGATTCGAGGATAAAACCGCAATCGCTAGTCGTCACTTGCAGCTGCTGCTCGATATCCCCACGATGCAGAAGGAATCGGGTTGGCAGTTAAGACAAACTCTTGATGGTATGTTACGTCATATTCGCGCCCTCGAACAGCTCGAGGCGAATACTTGGGATTCGGTTATCATCCACATTTTAAGCGCAAAATTATATAAGATGACGAAACGCGACTGGAGGTTTCACGCGAAAGATAAAAGGAATATTCAAGTCAGCATCTTAACCGAATTCCTCGAGGATCGCTGCCTCATTCTCGAATCCGAAAATGTTAAAGTGGAAGCTAATAAGTCACAATCGATGAAGCGATCGGACAGGCGACCGGCATCGCAACACAAAAAAAAAACGAACAGTCGAGCTCATTCGCAGCGACGAACGGAGAGAAACAAAACAGCTGAAAATGTGCGTTTTGACAGGAGATAGCTCATCAGATATACGCGTGCGATAAGTTCCGAGCGTTGAGCGTTCCAAAAAGGCAAACGGTCATTAAAGAGCGGAAACTTTGCAGTAATTCTTTGCGACGGAATCACATCGCGGTAAATTGTACTTCGACTCATTATAAGAAATGCAATCACGTAATGCGCCGTCGCGAGAAATTCTGTCGACCGCGAAGCTATGGATTCACACGAAAGAGGGCACTCGCGTCGAGTGCAGAGTATTGCTCGACTCGGGATCACAGTTATATTTTATCACACGCGAGCTATGCCGACAATTGCGTCAGTACATAAAAACAAAGTTGCTCGGTTAAAGGACTCGGTCCAGCGATCGATTTAAGTGAGTCGACGGGAGTAGTTATTCAATCGAAACATACCGCGTATGTAACTAAACGACGATTTCGTGTCACGGAGCGAATAATTGGAAGACTACCTCTAGCGTCCGTCGAAATCGGCCATCTCAAAATACCGTTAAACATACATCTTGCCGATGACTCGTTCAACATTCCAGGTCGGGTGGACGTGATACTGGGGGCAAGCATTTTCTGGGATCTCCTTTGCGTCAAATCAAGCTCGGCAGAAACCAGCCAATCCTCCAAAAAACGCATTTTGTTTGGATTGTCGCTGGCGACATCATACCGGATGTTCAGCATACCATCTCTACGTTGCGTATCGGCGGATGCCGCGCTACATCACCAAGTTGAAAGGTTCTGGGACATTGAAGAGATTGATCGGGCACCAGCACGATCGAAAAACGACAAGTTGTGCGAAATCGACTTTCTACAAACTCACCAATGGGACGAGACAGGACGATTTAAAGTGAATTTTACTTTCCGAGCCGATCCAACGAGCTTGGGGGAATCCCGCAACAACGCGATCAAGCGATTTTACAATCGAAAGCAAATTCGAACGAGACCACATGCAGTGGTCTCGAGGGTTAGTGATCGCATTAAACTTCGAGTTGTCTTTGCCGCGTCTGCGAAAACTACAATCGGCAAGTCTCTCAATGACGTGCTACGAGTGGGATCGACAATCCAGCCGACTCTGTTTGCAACGGTGTAGCGGTTCAGACATCGATTCGTGATGACGGCAGACATTGTACAAATGTACCGTCAGGTCAACATTCACGAAGAACAACGAGATCTGTAGAGGATCGTTTGGAGATCAGACAGCAATCAACCATTGCAGGAGTACCAACTGAACACAGTGACGTATGGTCTCGCATCAGCTCCATTTTTAGCAATTCGCGCTCTTCAGCAAGCGGTCCACAACGCGCGAGAGATGTATCCAGTAGCCAGTGAAGTCATCTGTCGTGATTTTTATGTGGACGATCTCCTTACCGGCAATGACAACCTAAGTGAGCTCCAGTGTCAAGAGAGATCTCCGCGATATTTTGGGATCATCGGACTTCGAGTTGGCAAAATGGAATTCCAACGAACCATCGCTCGTTGCAAAACCCACGAACGAAGTCCCGCGCATTTTAAACATCGGAGAAGAGGTGAAGACTGTAGGCCTCAGTTGGGCTTTCACCAGAGACACCTTACAATATCGCGTGATGTTTTGCAATACGGACGGACGAGTCACGAAGCGAACAGTACTATCCACTAAATCTCAAATCTTTGATCCTCTGGGTCTGGTAGGACCAACCACAATCGAAGCAAAGGTGCTGCTAGAAAGGATGTGGCAGCTGAGTTTGGCATGGCACGAATCCCTTCCAAATAGCCTTCATACGGAATGGATCGAGTACATGGAGCAACTCACTGCAATTAACAACATTTGCATCCCGCGTGTGGTCATCTGTCAGGATTCAGTCCGCATCGAACTGCACGGTTTTTCGGACGCCTCAGAGAGGGCATACGGTGCCTGTATTTACCTACGCTCAATCGACAATGAAGACACAAGTACCATTCGCTTGTTATGCGCAAACTCTAAGGTCGCACCGTTGAAAACAATTTGCGTGCCGCGTCTTGAACTCTGTGGCGCATTACTGCTAGCAAGGCTAGTTCGTCGAGTGATCGAAACGCTTTCGATCCCAATCGACGATCGCTACTACTGGTGCGACTCGACCATTATTTTGGCGTGGATACACGGCGAGCCCTATACCCGAAAACCATTTGTTGCTAACCGAATCACAGAAATTCAGCAGTTGACGAAGCGAGAAATGTGGCATCACGTCAAGTCGGAGGATAACCCAGCAGACGTCATCTCCCGAGGAGTAAGTCCGATTCAACTGGGCTCTCTTCGGATTTGGTGGCAAGGCCCCGAGTGGTTGCGCGCACCCAGAGAGCAACTGACCAAAGAAGTTCCTCCGGTAATTGGTGACATCCCTGACACGAAGCTGAATATTGCAACGTTCACAGAGGTTCTCGTTGTGGACGATCTCCTCGAGAAGTTCCCATCGTTCTCGAGTCTGAAGCGAGTCCTCGCCTACTGCTTGCGCTGGAAGGATCCTCGTAAGACTGCACCGACACAACAGATACGAGTGCTGACCGACGGCGAATTGGAGCGAGCTATGAAACGAATCATCAAATCCGTGCAAGCACGCTGCTTTCCTCGAGAAACACGCGATCTGCCAGCCAAGCAACGTGTCAGCCACGACAGTTTGTTGTTGACACTGCACCCATTTCTCGATAACGAAGGAATTGTACGAGTCGGAGAACGATTGGGTAACGCACCGATCGAGTACGCGCGTCAACACCCGATCATCTTGCCCTCCAATCACCACGGCACCCACCTGGTTATTTGAGAAGAGCACCGTAAGAATCTTCATCTCGGTGCACAAGCATTACTTTCAGTATTGCGAGAGTCTTTTTGGATCTTATCCGTTCTATCGACTATTCGACACGTACTTCATAAATGCATTATCTGCTTCCGAGCGCGACCGTCTCCGGCTCGACACGTTATGGGCGACTTGCCGGAATATCGGGTGAAGTACTCTCGCGCATTCGTGAATGTCGGGGTTGATTATGGAGGGCCGTTTAATCTGAAGTTGAGTCGAAACAAAACCTGCAAAGCATACATTTGCGTCTTTGTATGCATGAGCACTAAAGCGATCCACGTAGAGTTAGTCTCGGACTTGAGCACAGCAGCGTTTCTTAAGGGGCTATACCAGTGTGAACGCAGAAAATTTGGGTAATTTTTGGGAATTTTTTGGAAAAAGTACTCAATTAAATGTTTCAGAAAATTAAGAATATATTTCGCTATATTTGACCTATATTACATAATTTGTTCATAGAAAAACATTGAAATCCAAGCGACTTATGCGCTGCCTTCGGAGACGCCAAAAAAAAAGTTTCTCCACTGCTGACACGATTCCGGCCGATTGAGTAGCTGAAACCGAAAAAGGAAAGAATGTCGTTAAACTGAAAGGTACTTCCTGTGCAATGACGCAGGACTTTCGAAAAACATCAAAATCTAACAAAAAGACGTAGTTATTTTTAAAAAGTCTGTTTTTTGCTTATAAAATGGTCGTTTTTTTTCAATGCCAAATCGTCAATTTTCATCCAATCAAAAATATCCTACGTCATTGTAGAGTTAATGTATTCAAGAGTACTCAGTTCAAATTTCAAGTCAATCGGATAATTGATCTTTGAGTTATGATGTCAGCAAATTTGAAAAATCTCATTTCGAGGAAAACGCGTTTATAGATTTAACTATCGATTTTTGCAAGATAAAATGATATTAACTATAAAAACTGCTAATCAGCTATTCCTGGCCCATACAATGGACCCTCCTCTTCCTCGAATAATGCCTGCTGAGAGGCTGAAGCTTTTCTCCGAGCTGTTCGTCCCTCTTTTGAGGATGCTTCATGACGTAACTCCGTCTGGTTGATTCGGCTGTCGTCTCTCTCCATGGCATATTCTTTTGCAATAGGACCGATGATGACGTCCATTACTTGTAGCATTTTTAGAATAGCATAAAAACCATCGTTAAATATTGAGACTGCAAGGAAATTTGCGAGCTTTATCGTTTTCAATCCATTATGAAGGTGCTTTGGATCAAAGTGCCAGAGCAAGCCGTTATAACTTTCATTGTTATTCAGCGTGTTCCCTCCTTTGCATCACTCTAGTAATTCTCTTGAATTCAAGTCAGTATAAATAGGTTCCAAAGCTTGCGTAACACCCTTGTCAATTGACAGATAATCATGTTTTAACTTTGATACGTCCATTCCTTGAGCTTTCGCGCGGCGATATGAGCACCAGCTATTCGCACCTGCAGGGCAATTTCCGTGGTTCGGATTTTCGTCTGTCGAAGACAAATGATGCAAGGTAGCCCAAATTTCTTCATACATTTCATCAACATTATCTGGATGCCTGGTAATTGCCAATCCATAATATTTCCGGAGTTTATTAATAACTTTATCAATTAGCTTCACGGTATTCTTACTCCTTCCTCCTAAACCTTTGGTTTGTTTTTTGAGATTGCGGCATCGTGTTCCCATTCTTTTTTTCCCATGTACCAGGGATATAAATATGAAACCGGAATTTGCCCATAGATGGCCCTAGCTGTCAATGTAGTTACCGTCAAACCGCGTCATTGGCGCCATTTCCTTGTTGACATCTCTGACAAAGATTTTCAACTCACAACAATACAAGTTTCATACAACGGCATAGTTTGTAATAGCGTTGAACATGTCGAATTTTGTGCCTGGAAACTACGATTTGCGGACAGCGTTGATTTTCTGTTACCATTTGAAGAAAACTGGTGCAGAATCGCATCGAATGCTTGTGGACGATTACGGTGAGCATGCTCTTGGTAAATCACAGTGCTTTGAGCGGTTTAAATAATTATAAAGTGGCGATTCTGACGTGAGAAACGAAGAACGTGGAAGACCACCGAAAAAGTTTGAAGACCGCGAATTGCAAGCACTGTTGGATGAGGATGACGCTCAAACGCAACAACAACTCGCGGATCAATTAAATGTGACACAAGAAGCCGTCTCCATATGTTTGAAAGCCATGGGAAAGATCCAGAAGATGGGAAAATGGGTTCCACATGAACTGAATGAAAGACAGCAGGAAAACCGAAAAACCACTTGCGAAATGCTGCTCGCCAGGTACAAAAGAAAGTCATTTCTCCGTCGAATTGTGACTGGCGATGAAAAGTGGATATATTTTGAGAATCCTAAGCGTAAAAGATAATGGGTAACTCCAGGCGAACCATCGACATCGACTGCAAGGCCAAATCGCTATGGACGGAAGACAATGCTCTGTGGTTGGTGGGATCAGAAGGGTGTGATCTATTATGAGCTGCTAAAACCTGGCGAAACCGTTAATACTGAACGCTACCGACAACAAATGATCGATTTGAATCAAGCTTTGCGTGAAAAACGACCAGAATATAAAAAAAGGCAATACAAAGTGATTTTGTTTCATGATAATGCACCATCACACACAGCAAAACTGGTGAAGGAAACGATTGAGGCATTTAGTTGGGAAATACTTTCGCATGCGACTTACTCACCAGACTTGGCTCCGTTCGATTACTACTTATTTGCATCGATGGAACACGCTCTTGCTGAGCAGCGCTTTATTTCTTACGAAAATGTATGAAAATGGCTCGATGACTGGTTTGCCTGAAAAAAGCAACAGTTTTTTTGGCGTGGCATCCACAAATTGTCAGACAGGTGGGAAAAATGTGTAGCTAGCGATGGGCAATACTTCGAATTAAATATTTTTTATCATTTTCATAAAATAAATGTGTATTTTCTATACAAAAATTCCGGTTTCATATTTATAGACCTGGTAAGTAGCATTCTAGTTTTTCTACATTCACATCGTATGGATTTCAATTCAATAAACCTTTGTACGTGTTTGTTTTACTCCATATTTATCGATCGAGCGACTAAACATTTCCCTCACACTATCAACCTCCATTTTTCCAGCTGATCCAATATGATTCATATTGCAATCGTCATGTCCTTCAAGCCATTCTTCGTGTTCTTCAGGATGAGTATCTTTTTTCTTTTCCCATACTTCACAACTCTTACAATAAGTCGATTTTACGATTGAATCGATGGTTTGTTTGCTGAATTTACCTGCAATAGTTGCAACTCCGGAACGTGAAGTGTAGCCGCGTTTTTTCCATGTGCCATCTGAATTTAATGTCAAATTAATATCTGAACCTTCATTCTCTAAGGTTTTAGCTCTCTCCTCAGTTACGGCTTTTTGTGTACTCCATTCATAAACGGTTTTAGCAGCTTTGGTTACATTTTCAAAGCACCCAGCAAATGTGTTGTTATGAAATTTTCTAAGAAGATCCATCAAGCCACAAAATAGATTTAGTCCATTGGTATCGACGCCTACATGTTGCATCACAAATACTATACGACGATTTATTTCATAAGCATTACCAATGATTGGTCCAGAATTCACATATGAAACACCGCACTCACATGACACAGCAATTTTGAATCCTAAACCCCGTGAACTTGCTTCATTGAACTTGATGTCTTTCTTGCAATTTTTACACACAACTAAAGTGCTAATTGCACTAAAAACAGAGTTAAACTAGATGAAACGGTATCCATGGGTATGATCAACTATAATTTCATCATCTCCGGTGCGTAACAGTTTTTTAGCGGCTTTACTGCTATTTTCGGTGGGCTGCTCATGTGTGTATCAATTTCCCGAAAATCTCCTCTTCTTGTTTTTGGATCTATGGATAGGAGTATCGTGAGAGCCTTTTTGATTCGAACTTGAACTGCTTTTACTCATTTTCGCTCTGTTGTGCAGTATACAGCAGCGGCGAGTAAACTAAACAGACCCTTCCAGAATAACTGCGTTGACCGACTCCAGAATACCTTTTAAATGGCAACGCTGTTTGTAAATGGCCCTATAGAGTCCCCTCTATAGTGTCCCCTCCCCCTATAGTGACCAAAGAATCAGGTTACAACACGTCAGCTCCGAGCTCCGCCTCCAGGCAGATGGGTCATTTTATATCTACGAGCGGTTGCTCTTTAGAACGCCGCCATTCAGGAGTATTAAAGATAGGGCTTTGCCATTTTTATAGGATATTTTTCAAAGTATAAACTGTCGAAAAAGGCACAAAAAAATCGATTTTTTGAAAGTGTCACACTGATATAGCCCCTTAATGCTCTCAAATGGTTCATCGCACGCCGTGGCAAGTGCGCTCATATTTACTCGGATAATGGTAGTAATTTCATGGGTGCGAGTAACGAATTGCGTACATTTTACGAGCTTGTCGCCAAAGCGTCTCATCAAGAAAAAATCCAACGATATTGCGCCGATAACGCCATATATTGGCATTTCATTCCTCCTTACTCTCCGCATATGGGTGGGTTGTGGGAAGCTGGAATAAAGTCTGTCAAGACTCATCTGAGAAAGACACTTGGCGAAGCTCGTCTAATGTTCGAAGAGATGTACACGATCTTGACGCAGATCGAAGAGGTTTTAAACTCGCGACTGGTAACGCCGCTTTCGAGCGATCCCCCCGATCTCGGAGCCTTAACACCGGGTCATTTCTTGATCGGGGAGCCTCTAAACGCTATACCGCACGTGAACTTTATCGAAACACCTTCCAATCGGCTTACTCGGTTTCAATATCTCACAAAGCTTGTTCAATGATTTTGGTTGAGATGGTCAAAGGAGTATTTGTCAATCTGCAGCACAGATTCAAATGGAATCGCGAAGATCGAGTGTCCCCGATCCAAATCAGGACTATGGTGTTGTTACGCGACGATCAGGCGCCCTCAATGCAATGGGCACTGGGAAGAGTTGTAGAATTACACAAAGGCAATGACGGGACTGTAAGAGTTGTGAGCGTGAAGACGATAAAGGGCGTGGTGCAGCGCACTGTGGCTAAACTTTGTATTTTACCTATCGATGAGTAAGTTTTCTTAGTTTAAGGTATGTTACCGAAGCAGTTATGTAATAAGGAAAAAAGGAGAATGTAACCTTTAGACATGTAAGGAAATTCTTCGTTGAAAGCTGCGTCGTTCGAGGCGGGCGATATGTTATCGCGAGTCCGAACCGCAAGCGAGCAAGCAAGCGAGGAAATGGTACGCAACGCGGCCATGCGACGGCGTAACGAACAGAACTGGGTGTAAAATTTGGTTCAGTAAGAAAGATGAGATCGAAGCGACAAAAGCAGACTTGCAAACTCGTCGAAGAACATGTTAAACCCATCTCATTATCGACGAAATTAAAGTTAATTGGATATTAAAGTGTTGGGAAATAAAGTGTTTATCACTTCATGCCTTGTCAAGTAAAATTCCTGCCTACAGTAAAGAGGTAGTGAACAAGCAGTCCTTCCGTCGCCAGTCTGTCCACCTGCAAGCATAATTAAACCATTTATTCCAATTTTTATTTCATTTAATTACATTTTTTGTTTGTCGCTAGCTATAAACTATGTATACAAATTGTGTAACGTAAGAATTACGAACTTATATTTGCTTCTAGTCTTCGAATACGTCGACTGCACCCTTGAACCGCCGACGCATTTCGTAAACCAACTGGATTGTCGGCGGTCTAGGCACAGTGAATCGTGCAATGCGAAAAACGTTTGGGTCCGACTCGTACTTTGTTTTTTTCATTTTTACTGTTATTATCCACGTAATTTTTTTATTTTTGTCAGCCTAATTGTATTATTAAAAGCTTACCTGAATCTGCCGGGTCTTCCTCCTCCTCCTCCCGTTCATCTTCTTCTTCTTCTACTTCTTCTTCTTCTTCTTCTTCTTCTTCGTTGTCTGTATTGCTATTGGTATCATCCCTTGAACCGTATTGTCGTGACGGACCTGCGATGGCTCCATCTGTTTCTCGCAGGACCGACCATGAAAAGACCGTTTGTTGGTTTATACTCGCAGAACAGATGGGTAAAATTTATCCAACGATTCCCTGTAGTGCTGTCACCATCGTTATCCCTGCTATGATCATCTGAATCGGTTCTACCCTTCTCATTGAAATCATAGGTGTCGGATCCCATTTCTTCTTCTCCATACCGTCGAACTATATAAAAATCTTGTAAAATAAAGGAAATAAAATACAAGTAAATAACGCAGTATATTACTTACGTCTTTCACTGACAAAGAGTATGGGCTGCAAAGCAGTCTCATTCAGCCACCCGCGTCGACGAATAACACGAATTCATTCGAAAAGTTACAGTCTACAAGAAAGCAATAAAAATGGCAAATAACGGTGCTACGTCTCACACGATATCGCCATATATAGCGAACCCCGTTATGTATGGTTTAAATAAATCATTTAGTAAAATAATCGCGTCGCCGGGTTCGAGTTGAACTCTACGTGTCTTACACCAGTGGTAAAATTATTGTCGATACTTTTACCGGAATTACACTCACAAGGAACGATAGTTTGGTGTCACCTTCCGATTTCGATGAAACTCACGTATGTTGCAGAGCATCGAAAACTAAAAGACACATATTTTTTTAAATCGGATTTCTAAGGGGTGAAATCGCCCTTCAAAGTTAAGGGTGATTATGCAGTATCACCCCTGCAAATGAATTTTTTTCTTCAACTGCACGTGGAATTTTTATTGTTTTCAATAAGGAGTATTTTGGTTTTTGTTTCATCAAAATCGGTTGACATCTTCTGGGTGCAACTGCATAATTACCCCTCGGCATGCCTAACTTTGAAGGGCGATTTGACCCCTTAGAAATGTTTTTCCGCCGATAAAAAAAAATACGTCTTTTAGTTTTCGATGCTCTACAACAGGGGTCTCCAAACTTTCCAGCCTTAGGGCCATACTGATTACTCCAGTAAGTTCCGAGGGCCAAAACCATATTATCATTGTTGCCGGTGGTAAAAAGTGAAATAGTCCAAAATCTGTCCGCGGGCCGAATGTGGCTCGCGGGCCGTAGTTTGGAGACCCCTGCTCTACAACATACGCGAGTTTAATCAAAATCGGAGGGGGACACCAAACTATCCTTCCTTGTCAGTGCGGACGAGTGGCGAGTGTTTGAAAGTGATTTTTCTCGCGTACAACGATAT